>WBMV01007704.1:683228-790792 GCA_013396655.1 Campylorhamphus procurvoides
TCCGCTCCGTTCTGTTCTGTTCTGCTGGGTGAGCGCGCCCGCCCCGACAGCGCCGGGAAGGGGGGGAAAGGGAGGAGAAACAGGAGGAGGAGGAGGGATCCCGGCAAGTTGGGTTTGGTACCAAGCGGCAGGCGGGCGGGCGTGCGGAGCTCGGACGGGCGATGGATAACGATGAGATCCACCTGCGCAGGATGCCGGCCTGGGGACCGCGTAAGTGCGGGGAAGGGGCGGGATGGGGAGCGCTCCTGCCCGCAGGGCTCGGGCGCTGCGGGCGTCCGCCCCGCCCGCCCCGATAAGGGATTTATTATTAGCGATTCATCGACTATTTTTAAAAACCCAGAAATAATCCCCGCGGGTAGAGGCGAAATGAAATAGCTGTGTCCCGTCTCCTCTCGCTCTGCCCCCCGCAAAACGTAAAAGTGTAAAGTCCTTTTAGCCTATGTTAATGTCGTAATTAAAATCTCGTCTAACCCCGGGAAGCCAATCTAATTATGAAAAATTGCCGGAGTACTAAAGTGACAAATCCTTGAGTTGATGACTGCTGTTAATTCACGCTGTGCCGCGGAAGTCGAGCTAAAAAAAAAAAAAAAACAAAACCACAAAAAAACCCAAAAAATAAACCCCTACTAAACGAAATGGATCTGTCTGCGATTGTCAGTAATGTTTTTACAGAACTGACTAAATCATGTATCTCGGCATCATTAACTAATATGTGCAGCAAAATAAATTATATATATTGGAAGGGGGAAATACATTCCTTGGCTGAGAAGTTACAAAATGTTTGAAGCCAAAGAGCAGATCGTTTAAATGGTAGGGGGTGGGAATTTCCTTGGCATCCCTCTAGAAATAAATCACAGTCTGTGTGCATGCATGTGCACCCACATGTACATTTATATAAACTCTTCACACACACTCTGTGTATGTAAAACCTTTGCACGCAGGCGTTGGAACACAAATTTTGCAAGTACTATTTACTGAACACATTTTTCTACCAGTTTAGAGACAATAAAACTAGGACCGAGATGCTAACCAGGAACATACTGGAACACATTTGATTATGCAGCTGAATTGTATACAAATGAAGTAAATTTAGCATGGCACCACTTATAAATTCCACGCTTTACAATCAAAATTCCAAATCTAACTGTTGGCAGCTAAGAATAGGCCAGGGAGCCCTTTTTTCACTCCCTCTTTTTGGATTCCCACGAAAACCGTTATCCTAGAGCCTACCCATTAAATGTCCAAATATTTCACCAGAACTCAGCCCATTTCTAGGAGAAATGCTGTTTCTCCACCAAACCATTGGCTAGTCAGAGCAGTCAGAATGAAAACTTTTTTTTAATGTGTGGCACAAACAGGTGGGCTTTGTATCTAAATACTGGGGGACAGAGTTTCTCTTTGACCCTGGTTGTCCCGCCTTAACTTCTTTATGAGTATGAGGAGCTTGAACTTTTCAAAACTGTAATGGAAAGCATGGGAAGCTGAAGTGTTGTCATAGTACATTAACAGTGATATCAGTAAGAGGACTACATGATAAAATGGCACTAGAAACTCCACCATTACTCACGGGGCAGGTGGCAATTTATCATGAGGTAATCACAGCAATAGCGTGAGAGAACTGAGAAATCGTTTGAGTGGCTTTTTATCTCTGGGAAACATAATATTTTTACAGTGACATTATTTAATTTACTGAATCACCCATTAGCAGCATGAATGCTGTTTACCAGCTGCATTGATGAGTTCAAGGAGCAGTTTTGTGCTTGGCAGTGCATGTTTGTCCTTCTATTGATAACCTCTCCAAAAGAGCTTGTTTGTAAAAGCTGTTTATAAGGAGAAACTACTATTTAATTACATAGCAGAGCCATGTATTGTGGTATGAATCCTATCCAGTTGTTCGGTAACTTCTGCATTTATTGCTGGAGAGACATGTGGAGACCCACCACTGATGTTTGTACATGCTTTTTATACCAAAAAAACCTCCTGGAGACAGAGAAGGAAATTTGCTTGTTACAAGGAGTTGGGAAAAAGTTGGGGTCAGTGAGAGGATGATGGAAGATAGGAAAAGAAAGGGGAAAACCTGTGCTCCCCTAAGCTATGGGTAAATACTATCTGTTGCCTACATCCAAATTACTATTTAACTCATCACTGGCAAGGAAAAAAAGTGATCTCAGCACATTATTTTTGGCTCTTTCGGTGGCATGAAAGGACAGGTGTCCTCAGCTACGTCTGTGCCCTAAGGAGCCAGGCACTGCAGCTGATGCCTGTCAGCTTATTACATGCAGCTCCTTCCTTATGTCCTAGGGTAACAAGTGCATCTAATGAAGGCTGGAGGAGGGTCAGAACGGGGGTGGGCTCTGGAGAAAGGTACTGGCATGTTGGCTTCTGAAAAGGCCTGGTGCTATCCTGTTACTCTGGATAAAAGCTTAGAGGCACTGAGGTCAAGTGCTCAGGACTAAGCACAGATTTAGGATTCAGGTTTTTACCCCTTAATGTTTCAGCAATCAAAAATTTCCTGAATTAACATCTGCCCCCTTTGACAACCATGAGAGAGTTTTGTCACCAACTTGAATGTTGCCAGACTATCACCCCAGCAAATTAAATGGTTTTCCCCTTTTCTCTGGAATACATTGGTCAGTCCAGAGCTGGGACTTCCAGCACAGCTCTGTAGGTTTTTGGGAAGTATTGCCCTGCTTCCCATGGTAGCACTGCAGCTATTCCCATTAACAGTGGAAATGATGAAGCATATTAAGCTAATAATTAATCAGAGATGACAAGGGACTAATAACTGTATTGATTTAATTAGGACTTCTTTTCCAGCTCTGTGACTCCCAGTCATGCACATCATTAACTTAGTATTTTAATTTGTCGTAATAACTTATTAATTTCTGGGGGTGAGCACGTGCAGCCAGGGCAGGGGCTCAGACTTAGTGCTGGGCTGCAGGTGAGTGCCTTGGTCCTGCCTGGGACTGACAGCAAGTAGGGCACTTTGTCAGTCCCTGGGAGCTACTGGAGGAGGTGGGAGCAGGGCTCTGCAGAGCCAGGGGTGTTGGATGAGCTGGGAAGGCACATGTGTGCCCACTTGCTGCGGTTGTATGGGTGTGACATGATATACAGGGTAAAAGCAGAGTGCCAAAATGGGAGGCAGGAGAGTGACCCTGGGAAGTAGCAGTATTTGTTGGCATCGGGAAGGGAAAAATGTCCCTTTTGATTTGAATTGCACCCTTTGGATTCTGGCGATTTTGAGGAAAGGAAATGCTTGGGGATGTTGGTTGGAAAATAAGGCTCGCTTGAAATTAGAATCATTTTGGGAAGAGGAGGAAAGGAAGGGGCTGTAACAGGCATAGCAAACAGGACTTTAGTGTGTGAAAGGCTGACAAATGCCAAGTTCACTCACCTTTCCCACCCCTGTTTTATTGGGGGTACTTGGCACTCGCTGGGCATGCTTGGCATCTTATGCAGCTGGGTGCTCAGCAGGATCCCCTCTGATATGCTGCTGACCAGAAACTTCACCAGCAGAGAGAAGCTGTTTTCACTGAGATCACAGCACCAAATGGGTGGCTGCATTGCACTGTACAGTGAGGTCTGGGACTTCTGGGAAAAGAGATCCCATCTGCCTTCACACAGAGCTTAGCATCCTGCTCTGTATGATCAGGGTACTTGGAAACCTTTGCCCTGTGCCATGGCAAGGCTGATTCCTCTGCTCTATCCTTGTTTGCTGCAGAGGGCAGTCAGCACAGGGACGAGATCTGTGCAAGCCAAAAGCACCAAGCAGGCTCCAGAGCAGAGCCTGCCCGAAGTCCTCAGTGTTGTACTTCGGCAAGATGATGGGGAGTTTGAAGTGTTTACCCTATCGAACTTTAATTTCTTGTAGAACTGTTGTCTCACTGTTCAGGTGAACCATTGGTCTGGTGAGCCCGGGAAGAGAAGTCACCACTTTTCTTGTTCCTTGTGAGCATTTTCAGGGATTCTGAGAAAGCCCTTCTGCACACAGCCTCATATGTTATCTTACAAGCCAAGTTAGAAATAGTTCTGCTTAATTGCAGAGGCTGCTGAAGATGTTTATCTGGGGACGATGTGTGCCGGCATGGAAATATGCCCCTTCCCACCCTCCCTGGTATTTGCAGGGCAACTGGAGATTATGGCAGCGCTTGCAGTTCTGTCACAGGTACAAACCCCAAGAGGGGTTTTACAAATGACAAATTTTCCGGGGTTGGCAGCTTTGCTGAGACCCTATCACGGTGTTATTTTCAGTGGTGCTAAGTCATCTTCTGCCAGCTGTTAGATCTAAGCAATGTCACCAACGCTGCGCTACTTTGTTCTGGGACTCTAGAGAGCAGAAAAAGATAGTGGTGTCTCCATTGTTCCTGCCAGGTAATTTGTGGTAAATATGGGCCTTTTAGCAGCAACCACAGTGGCTGCCTCGCTTGGGAGTCTGGGAATGCACAGGAAGCAAAGCTCCCCATGCTGGGCTGCATTAGTCACCGCCACTGCTCCACAGGCAAGCCCACAGGCCCTCCAGGGAAAGAGATTCTTATTTATTTGATTTACCCTTTGATTTGTATCCCTCATCCCTCTATTTCTGAAAGTAGTACTATATCCTGGTGGGAGGGCCAGCCCTTCTCCCTGCCCCCTAACCTCCCTGCATCCTTTAGCCTTTATCTGCAGCAGCTGACCCGTGTCTCCGTGTACATCCTTGCTCCATTTGTTCTGGCCCTTTGTGCTGCTCTGTGGGTTCCACCGTTTCAGCTGCCTTTGCTCTTTCTACAGGCTTGTCCCTGCCTCTCCTCTGTGGCTGGCCCACATGCCAGTGTTTTCTGTCTTCTTCAGACTCCCACAGTTCACATTTTTGAACCTTCAACTGGCAGTCTGTCCTTCCAGCCATTACGGGAACTATTTCCAGATTTGAGCTGATGGAAAGATAGTAGCAACACCAGATCCAATGCCATTCTTCTTTAATATCTTTCCCTGCTTGCCTTATCTGCATATCTGATTTACTCTTGGCAGCCCTGTATCTGTGCTAGGACCTGGATGTACATTCTTATTCCTATCAGTGGTGTATTTATAATGTATACAGTTACTGAGATGTCCTTTCAGACTGCAGCTCTGCAAGGCAGAACCTTTTCATTTTTGAAGCTGACACAAATACCTGTGACTTTTTTCATCCAACTGTAAGCAGTTCAAGGGAGTTTTAAAATCTGTAATCTGTTATGAAAAACCTACGTTACTTGCAGGTTTTAACCGCTCTTTTTATAAGTTATTGAACTTCTATCATGACATCAGGGATGCATAACAATACACGTTGTGTATTCATGGCTCCCAGTCTTGCTGATTTACCTCTCCCTCTCTTTTATCCTGTGTAGGGAGAAACTTGATGAGTATGTGCTAAAATGAGAAAAAATCCTCTGTTTTCTAAACACGTTGCAAATATTTGTTGCCCCTTGTTCATCTTTATTGACGTCAGCTGATGTCCTGCTTGCAGAACAAGCTTGGAATATGCAATACAGATCTGTGTGTTGATAGTAACATTCATTAAGAAAAGTTTGTCCAGGGAGAAAGAAATACATTTCACAGCATTCAATTAGTAAAAAAAGGGACTAAATTACATTTCCAGTGCAGATTCAGGACACATTGTTAAAAATTGAATAGGACAAGTGAGCAGATACTGACTTCAACGACATCATGGAGGTAAAAGTAGTGAACTCAGAGTCCTCTGAATACATTTTAAAACTCTACATTTTAGCATGATACTGTGCCAGTTTTATAGTTGTTCTTCAGAAGCGGAACAAGAGCCAAGGTGGAAGTTTCAAGGCATCCCTCAAAGATTTGGTTTTTCACTACTTTGAGATAAGCTAGGGTACAGACATTAGTCCAGTGCAGCAATAAGAGTCAAAGAACAACCTATTCTCTATTATTTATGTCTGACATTTGTACTATGGTGTCTTGGCTGACAACACACCGCACGATATGTCAATGGATGTGCTTTGCAATCCTTCCCGGACTTTGGCAGGCAAGGATTCAAAATATAGTATGACTTTATGCTTGTGGTATGATTGCCCAGAAAAAAAACTATCTACTGCAGACTGCAAAAGATGGAGGGTTTTATGCAAATACCATCACATTCATCACAGTGTGTTGCGGCACTGTTGTCCTGAAAAGGTTTTGTAGTGATGGATTCATGGTATTTTGGCAGACGAGCAAGAGAAGGAAGAGGGTCGTGTGGGCGTACTGCATTCATTGCTGTGTGCTTGGGAGTTGAGCATCCAGCTCCATATTAAATTACCTCTTTAGTTTTGATTAGCATTGGCATGGTCAGGGAATCACAGAATGCTTTGGCTTGGAAGGGACTCTAAAGCTCATCTTATTCCATCCCCTGCCATGGGCAGGGACACCTTCCACTAGACCAGATAGCTCAAAACCCCATCCAGCCTGGCCTTGGACACTTCCAGGGATTGGACAGATGCAGATTCTTTGGACAACCTGTTCCAGCACCTCACCATGCTCACAGTAAAGAATGTCTTCCTAATTTCTAATCTCAACCTGCTCTCCCTGTTTGAAGCCGTTCCCCCATATCCTGTCACTACATGTCCTCGGTCAAAGCCTCTCTCTGGGTCTCCTGGAGCCCTTTTCAGGTACTGGAAGGAGCTCTAAGGTCTCCCGAGAGCCTTCTCTTCTGCAGGCTGAACAACCCCAGACCTCTCAGCCTGTCTCCGTAATGACAACTTTGTGGCCTGCTCTGGCCTTGGTCCAGCACATCCACATCGTTCTCATGCGGGGCCCTCAGAGCTGGTCACAGTGCCCTGGGGTAGAGGGACAGGATCCCCTCCCTCACCTTGCTGCCCATGGTGGTTTTGATGCAGCCCAGGGCATGGTTGGTTTTCAGGGCTGCCAGCACACCCTGACAGCTCCTGCTGAGCTTCTCATCTACCAACACCCCCAAGTCCTTCTCCTCAAGGCTGCTCTCAGTCCATTCTCTGCCCAGCTTGTATTTGTGCTTGGGATTGCCCCAGCTGCTCCTATTCACATTGAGAGGCTGATGTAGACCTCGAGACCTTTTCTCAGGTGTTTAGCCTGGTGTGGACACTGTTGATGGAGGGGGTGTATGTAACAGTTTGGGACGTAGCAGCTGGTGCCACTATGTGTCTGGAGGGAGGTACCAGCTGTGGCACCACTGCAAGGATGAGGCTCAGCAGGCCATGTCCAAGCAGCTGGAGCAGTGTGGTGAAAGCACCCTTTCCCCAGGCTCACTGGGGGAAACTGCTGCGTTATTGTCTATATCCTGTGCTCCTGGCACCGAGTCTGAGACTGGCCTAAAGAAGGAAAATGGTTCTCTGTGTGTAGTCTCAGTGGTGGTATGTGGTCAGCAAACCTCATCCAGATGCTTGTATCTTGCTGCATACTTTTGAATGTTCTTTTTCTGATGAATGGCGAGAGCAGCTTTCTAAAAATAAATTAATGGTTTTCCCTTTTTACTTCCTGTGACTTAATATACTTTATTTATCTATGTAGCTACTAGTCATCATCATTCTTCAGCTCACAAGAGTATAAACAGAAATGAGCCTGAGTCACAAAATAAGGATGTAGATCCAGGCTTTTTCCAGGATTTTAGCCAGGTGTAGGAGTTCCAGCCTGGGGGTCACAGAGGGAAAGGGCTGGAGTTGTGCTTCAGTGGTCTCACACATGA
The DNA here is from genome assembly GCA_013396655.1 of Campylorhamphus procurvoides. NCBI lineage: Eukaryota > Metazoa > Chordata > Aves > Passeriformes > Dendrocolaptidae > Campylorhamphus > Campylorhamphus procurvoides. The sequence goes on from WBMV01007704.1 coordinate 690,910, forward strand.
AATAGGCAGCACAGAAGTAGAAGACTGCCCGCTGCTGCTTTCTGCATCTCCTTCCAAGGTGGTCAGACCTTGCAGCTCTGTGCAAAGTGTAAAAAACAACATAATGAAAAGCGAAATTTTTTGAGGTTAGTTTATCACGAAAATAATAAACCCAGGGTGCGATCCCACACGATCCCTGAGGTTGATTGGACCAACCTTCAAAGCAACAATTAGTTTAATGTAATCAGCTAGAGCAACATGCTTTCACAAATTCACTCTCCCGGGCACAGGATTGGTTCATCCTGCTGCTGGTAGTGTGCCCCAAAGCAACCACAAGCTTGAACAAAGCAGATCTGAAAATAAATTCATGTCCTCAGGAATCTGAAGGTAATTATTTCCTTTTAGTGATTACCTACTAAAATTTGAGAGTGCCACTGTACATCAATAGCAGAATGTTCTATAATTTTGTTTACTTATTAAAAATGTAAAGTAATCTAACCTAAAACATGCTGAGCATCATTTTCTTGGCCAGAATATATCTTGTGGGTACCTCTCTTTGTGGCTAAGCAGTACATCTGTATGTTAGAATGTAAATTAAATGGCGAAGACATAAGTTATACTGGAGTTGGTGCTCTGTGTATTAAGGTATGAGTAATAGGGCTGGCTTTGTGTCCCATGGGAGAAATGGGCTTGCTTACAAACAGAATAATGAACAATGAGTGCCAACATATGCCAGGGTTTTTTTAATCAGCAGGACTGATGGTATAGAGGCTGCGAATTGAGTGATCTTCCACTTTCCTTTCCAAGGTTTCTGGGGATATGGATGTCAGCACTGCACTAGTAGGGTTGTGTTTTTAGGCTCCATTAATTTATCTGTGAACAGCCTTCTAGGGTTTAGTGTTGACATTGACAGGGACATAGATTTGAAATGTTATTTCATCTTTACAATGGCTGTCAATAATCCATTTGGCAGAAAGCTGAGTGTGGCTAAAGGCATGTGAGAGCAGCTTAAGGTACATTGCCAGGACATACTTCAGCTAACAGAGACAACTATTTCTATGCTACAGATCTGTGTTTCAAATTCAGTCATTTTGTAGAAATATTTTACTTCATGTGCCCTGAGATGTAAGATGATGTTTGGGCTCTTGGAATAGGGACAGATTGTGTTTCTGAGCAATTGTACTCAAGGACATGCAGGGGGTCTTTCTTTAGCTCACTTGTTAGGAAAGCAGGTTGAGCGGCAAAGGCTGAACCCCAAAATCATGTCCTAGCCCTTTTGTACCTTTTTTAGAAGTGCAGAGGACTTCTTTACCTACATGTCTTAAAGGTCTTTGTGAACTTTGTGTGTTGTTGGGAGAGTCCATCAGATCATTTTGCATTCATTTGCTGTTGCAGCACTTGTGTTACAAGACAAGAGTGAATATGTTGAATTTATGGGTTTGACAGGTCACAGAAAACAAGAATTGTCATGTTAATTCACTTGACATGGATTCAGCTGAGAAGAGAATATTTGTCCAGGGTAAGGTGCATTGTGTAGGTGAGGGTGGAAGCAGAGCAGTGTGTATCTGCCCCAAATTAAATTAATAAATAAGATAATAAATAAACAAAAGTGTTCTAAGTGCTCCTTAGGTCAGAACTGGAGTTTAGACTAATAGGCTGTCTTTATTCATCCTGCTGTTTACTTTTCATCGGTGTCATCACACTGTATAATCTGGCCCAAATGAAATAGCTTATTTGCTGATCATTTTCATTTGAGAATGAATCTGCTCTCTCAAACACACTAAGAATAATGACAAGTCATGGACTGCAAGAGAAATTGTGCTCACCGGTACCGTTCTTACACTGCCGTAATGACTTGTCTTTTGCATGTTGTGATAAGGTATTTTTGATTAATCCTAACCATTTGAGTCCATCTAACAATATAAATGAATATTTGGGTAATAAAAATGAAGGACCATGTACTAATTACCAGCAGAAGAGCAGAAACAGGTTTTGGTGTAGATTTTAACTGTTGTTGCATACCAGAGGCACTGAAATCAAATCTAAGCCTTTTAAAGCTAATAGTCTCTAAATGGCAGATGAGTTAAAGTTTCTCCTTTTAGCATCTAAGGAGCTCTCAGTTAAAAGAACCAGATTATCATTTCCAAAACAGATCTTTGTTGTCTTGCTAATATAAATTAATGAAAGCTTTCCTTTTTCTCTTCCTTCTCGGTATGTTTTCTCAAAATAGCTCATCAGGGCTGTATCCTGCAATTTTCTGTGCCCTCTGGCCCTCATCCAATAAAGCACTTAAGTGTACAAATAGCCCTGGTTTTGGTGGCAAGTGGGCAAGTGAGCAGGAAACCCTCCCGTGTGTCCTGACAGCTTCCACACGTCCCTGTTTCCATGGGAAATCTGCAGCCCCTCCGCACCCTCCACAGTGCTTTCTCCATCTAACGTGAACAGTAACTAACAATACAGCCTTGTCCCCTGTTCCAGGGGCTTTCAGGATTATTTAGTTAAAATCTTTGCATTTCAGGTAGCTTCTCATGAGCTCTGCTCTGGAATCCAGCGGAGACTTTGCCATGCATCCTAACTTTGGAAGCAAAGCACTTTTCCAATGGTAGTCAAGGAGTTCAGCATCTTGCCAGTCATACCACTAAATCTTTAGAGTAAAAAGCAGTTCCCAGGAGGCTGAGATTGATTTGGGGCCAGCGATTGCTCTGTATTGACGGAGATGAGCACACTGTCCAGCAGGGCAGGGTCAGTTGCGGGAACCTCTCATGTTTTTCACGTGGCAAATAAAAGCAGGGACCCTTCCAAACAGATTTCAACCTTCATGTGAACAACCTAATAGTAAAAGTTAAAAAAAGGCATTAAAATCTCCTGCATTGAGTGAGTGAAGGGTGTGTATTGTGCTGTCATTTAATAATGTAAGTAGGAAAATAGATTTCTCATAACTAGATTATTACAGGAGATTGTCTTTCCTCTGGAGCTTGGTACTGTTTTCAGACCAAAACAGAGAGCTAATTCCAGATTTTACCCTTCCCCAAGTTTGATACCATTGCTCTTTTTGTTTCTTTGCACCATATTTTTCTTTGCTGCTGATTCTTTGTTAATATATATTTTTTGAATTAATTTTTAAGTTTCAAAAGAAGGAGAAAAGAGGGTGTTACAGAAACAAAAAACAAACTAGGTAGAGAAAATGTTTCACCCATCCCCAGGCAGGAAATCTGAGCTCCTCTGGAACCTGAATGAGTCCTGGAGCAGTCCTATTATTTTTATATATTTATTTCCCTGTTTGGCTGTTCTTTTCCCCTGCTTTTCCCACGTTGTCATCAAAGTGGCCCCAGAAGGGACAGCTGTGAAACAGAAACTGTCTGTGAGTACAGGAACAGAAACAGAGCTTTTGTTAAGCTTGGTTTTAGCAAAAACAAACAGCTGTAATTGCTGTAAGTATTTGCAAATGTTGCTGCTCTCTTCTAAGTGTGTTTTCATATGGGGGGAAACAAGGAAAGGCAAGAAGAGATGTTGGTGGCAGCCTCACCTCGTTGAAACTTAGGTTGAGCCAGTGCAGGGATGGTGGTTTCTCCCTCTTCCTACTCTGTGTCCTGGCCAGACTTGGGTTTGCAGCACTGTAGCTGAAGGAAAAAATAGTTTCTTCCCCTGGTTCACATGAACTGCTTTGAACTGGAGCAGATGTGGATGTACAGAACTGTCTGCTCACAGCGACTGTTCCATTTATAACCACGGGTTTTCTATTCAGGTCTCTTTATCATTTTAACTTATTTTCTGTTTCCACATCCTTTTCCACAATAAAATATTCTTAACTAAATGGGTTTTCAGCTCATGTCCAAAAGCTTTCCAAGTACTGTTTCTTGCTTGAACCTCCAGTGCCAACCTTCTTGTTCGGGGATGTTTTGCTAATAATGATGCCCAGCAGAGGCAAGGATGAGTTTGGTTTTGTGGTATTTGTAAGATGGGATTCAGAATATCAGTTTGTTACCAAATTAGGACAGAATCTGAAGTCTGGTGGTGTTAAAATCTCACAGAAGGTGCTTGTAATATCTAACTTCCAAAAGGCATTTCTAGTAATTTTCTGCTTTGTTGAACTGCATTCGACTCTGGGGTACAAAATAAGTTTGTGTGCAACTCAGACCAAAATCGTTCCAGTGAGTACAGATAAGAGATTCGCACTCAACCACAAAAATTCAGTCAATGGTATTGTTTTTCCTTTGTGTTTTTCATGAACTCCTGCTTTGGAGAATATTCATTCACTCTTTGATTTGATTACGTGCTCAATAATTAATTCTGCCAATGCTCTGCTCAGTGAGAAGGTGAGTCCTGCAGCTCCCACTGACCAAGACACGGGGATGTGTCCTGGGATGAGGAAAAATGCACAGAGTAAGAGGTGAAATCAGCAGTGGTGTTTGGTTGCAGCCGATCAGTTATGCCTCTCCAGTTCTGTGCTCGCTTGAGCCGACCATGTGGCCTTTATTACAAAACTAGGAATTCATTTTTCTAGAGTTACTTCAGTTTGTCTGTCCTCTGATTTTCTGTGGAGACACTCAGTTGTTTGTACATTGGAGACCATACATGTCAAGTCCTTTGTTTTAGTTTGTTGCTTTTGCTTGACACAGAAGACAAAAATCTCATCAAAATTGTGGAGACAGATAGCATTTTAATCTAAGCCATATTAAAAGTCAAAACCCTTTGTGACTGTGGATCTTCTTAGGGTTCAGCCTTGAGCTTCCTCCTGCACTCCTTTTGGGAAGGCCAGAGATTTTTGCTCAGATCTGAAGGCACTTTGCTCTTGTGGTGGACTCATCACCAGCTCTAAGAATTGATGGTCCAGCCCTGTGAACAGATGCTGGGCTGGTGTTGGGATGCTCTGAGGAGCAGTCCAGGAGTGGTACCCCAGGCTATGGATTCCTCACAGCACTGGGCAAAAGACACTTTGCTATTGTTGGGTTACCTGCACATTGCTCAGGTTGCATTAAGTGAAAGGAAAATGAAAATAAAAGCGGGTATTCATAGGATGGAAGAGAGAATTTCAGTTGTTCCCCAACAAGAGATAATGAAGAAACAAAAGGAATTTTTGTGCTTAATCTGGTCTTGCCAGTGTTAACAGATAAGAGCTCTCTTTCTGTCTGTCAGGTTGATGTGGTGTGGGTTGTTTTCTGACACACAACTTGCTTTCATTTAAACTTTGGTGTAATTACACACCTTCCAGTGTGAAGCATTTCTCATGCTCTTTTCTCCTTCGCATGATCTTTCTATTTCAATAGCTGTGGCTTGTTTTATTTGCTTAGTTTAATTTTCACTGAAAGTTTCTTCTAAGAAAAAAACACAGATATTCAACAGCAAACATTTTATTTTTTTTAAAATCTCTTTGAATGTTTTTGGTTATACTGTATATTTCCACATCACCCCCTTAACAGCACTTTTCTCCTGAACTCTCCTCATGTCCTTGCACTGCCCCTCCACAGCATTAAAAAGAATTAAAACTTCATGGGAACATGCCCAGTGCACAACCACATCAAAGCTGTGGTTGGAGTCCAGTTCTCCAAGAGCCCCCAAAGCTGGCCAAGCTTGGTGTGTCAGTTCTGATCCGAAATGTTGTGTAGGGGCCCTACGTGCAGTGTTCAGCGGAGGCTGCAGACCAGACACCAAGTTCCCAAAAAGCTAATTGCTGTCTGGACTGAGGCAGCATCTCCTTTATCCATCTCTGTGACTTGTCCACATGAGTTGTTTAATCCTCTCTTTCACCAAAGCACCACATAATTTGTCTGGGTTTAATATTGACCAGTAGTAATTCCTTGATGTGAAGAATGTGCAGTGAAGGAAAATCTGTTTACAGTTCTTTGATAGATCAGTTCCAGTTTTGCTCATGTTTGCCAGTTTTATTGACTTTATTTTTAAGGAAAAATAATTACATGGAGTCTGGTTTTAGTCGAGGGCTTTTCTGGTTTATGTGAGAAACAGACAAAGACCTGTCACATCAGAAGGGTAAAATCAGGTGGGAAAAAAGTGTTATTTCCCTTCAACAAATAAATCAAGTGCTTCCACCCGAAAGAATATACAGTCATGTAACACATGTGGGCACTAAGGATAAGCAGACACATCAACAGAGGGAAATCTTTGACAAGTTTTAGGTGGGTCACTTGGACATAGGATGTATCCTAGTAGACAGACTGTCACTTTTATTCCCTAATAACTTTTGACAAGACACAGATAATACTGCCGAGTTTATTTTAAGGTAGATTGTTGAATTTTGTATCTGTTCTCTTCCTTCTTTCTTTTTCTTTTTTTTTTATACTTTTCCTTTTCATTGGAAAAAAAAATATTGCTCCAGCTACTTCTTAAGTTTGGTATATGGAGAAAGCAGGTGGTTGTATTTGGGAAGGAGGCAATGAATGCAGGGAGCAGCTGAATGCTGTTGGAGTACCAGCTCTGTGGCTTTAGGAGATGTACTCCCAGCTCCCATCCCTCTGCCATGTGCTGCACTCACAGAGCTGGGATGGAGCTCTGGGGGCTCCGTCTGCAGGAACAAGATGATCCTCCTGAGCTGTCCCCAAGATTCACATGGAAGAATATGGCTTTTTTATAGTTTCTTTTTCTTTCTGGCTGCATGTTCTTTGCTCAGCTGAGTGCTTGAGGGTCCTGGTGAGTGCTCAGAGTGGTGCTGGCAGTCAGGCACAGCCCTTGGGTCCCTGCAAGCCCTAAGCCTGCCCTGGCATCGCTGAGCTGACCCCCAAACCAGATAGTTGTTCAGCGGTGGATCAGATATCCAAAAACATAGATCATCTGAACAGCACTTGTGGGCAAAAGGAGATTTAGAGATCTGGGTCTCCAAAAGAGAAAGGGTTTGTGCCTGAGCATGCTTGGAGTTGGCCCCTGGTGCTTTGCTGTCTCTCTGTGTCCAGCCACACTCTCCCAGCACTGAATGCATCCTCAGACTGAGCACCCAAAGAGGTGCTGAGTGCCCTCATCTCCCATCACTGCCCACAGTCAGGGGGTACTAGGGAGGAGCAGAGAGGCAGAGCCAGGCAGCTGTGTGGCCACAGTGCCTGCTGGGGCTGGCTCCTTTGGGATGGAGGACTCAGGACCAGGAGAAACACAGGAGTCCTCTGGGGACCAATGTGGGAGCATAAGGGCTGTCTGCAGAGGCTGCACCTGGGAAGGGGGGAGAACATTTTTAAAGCTGTTGAAAGCGGGTAATTTTGGGTGATCTCAGTCCTTTCTGGCTTCTTGTCTTACACAGGCTGATTTGTTTTACAGCTGTGGCATGATCGATAGATAAGGCATGGGAATATTTACTCACCAAATTTGAAGGGCACGGAAATTCGCTGTGGGAAACCAGCACATTCCTATGGGCTGGATCTCTGGGAAGCCACAGCCTGTCCCAGGCACGTCCCACAGCCTGCTAGGAGGAGGGGACAAGGCTTCTGAGCCCAAACAGAGGGAGGATAATTCACCTCTGGAGAGTTTTTTTCCATGTTCATATCTCCGAGTTCCACATCGTTGGTAAAGTGTTGTTTCAGAGGCTATTTTTGTAAAGCATGTCAAAGTCTGTCCTGAATCCAGGATGCTGTGCATTGGTTGGTGTCCTATAATGAGAGTTTGCCAAAATTTGTGCCAACAAGTGTTTCACTTTGCATGGTGTATATTTTAGTGGTGGTGTGCAGCAGTGTGAGTGTGCAGCACAGGATAGAGGAACTCTGTTAAGGAGGAAAAGACCTGTCTTGCCTCACTGAATTCATACAGTAAAATTACAAACATGGACCATGAGGCTATAACTGTAGCAGTTCTGAGCCTTTGCATCAGCAAAGTGCTTTGCTTTCGGTGGGGTGTAGTGTTAGAAGAGGAGATCTTACAGCAATTCCAGCTTTAGCTCATCAAATTTTGCTCCATCCTCAGCATTCTCTTGCTTAACCACTTGATCAGTCATTTATTGACTGTCTGCTATGTGCAGCATTCACCTTTCCTTGGACTTTCTTTCTTATCCTTCATTTCTTTGCACCCTAATTTACACTGTAATTTACAGCTTAAAACTTCAGTTCTGTCATTCCTTACTCGATGAACAAAAAACTTTAACCTAGACAAAAAAAGTCCAGGTAGAAGAGAAGAGATGAGTGTGTCCATGGATATCCAAAACCTGCTGCTGTACTAAACCGTTCTGAGAGACCGGTTTAAAGTTTATCCTTTAAACTCTCTTTATAAGGCTTTAGGAGGGAATAACTTTTAACATTTATTTTTCATGGTGGGGCTATCATCAAGTAAAAATCAGTCTGCAGTAAGTGAAACTGATAGTCACCAAAATATGTGTTATAGTTTGGAAATGTCTGGGAGAGACTGTCACTGAGAACAGGCCAAAAATGGAACCTGAAAGAAAAATTGGAAAGGAGGTGGAATGTTATTAAAGCTATAATTATAGACATAGGAGACACTCTGATGTTGTTTCTTTCCCTCAAAGCTTCCATGTGAACGGGACTTGCTACCTGGGATTTTGCTGCAGGGGATGCAGGAACCCTTTTTTAGGGTAGAGGGGAAGATGCATGTTTTCTCACCAGATTTATGTGTTCAAATAATAAACCTATAGGATTTCTAATATTAGTGTTTTCCACTGGCTGTAACCAGGTAATTTACTGACAGAAATACAGGCTGCCCCTGCAGTGGGAAATGTTTGACTCCTGACTGGTCCAGGAATGTGGAAACCCTGGTTTGCTCCCAGAATCACATAGTGTGTGGACATGGTCCATCATCCAGCATGGAGATGCAGATGTTTTGGAAAGGGCTTTAGAAAAGTATTTCCACCTCTGTTTTTCTTGGTGCCAGCTTCTATTGCACCCTGAAAATAAAACAAGAGCTGTCTCATTTGCCTCTTAAGGAAAGGGCACATTAAACCAATGTTTGGAGTGATACGTGTTCAAATTTCACGTGCTGCTTAATTTCTTGTCTTCAGAAGTGTTATGCTGACGATTCCAAAGCGTCCCCCAGATCCAGGGATGAACCCCAGCAGTAAGCAGATTGTGCAGGTGCCCAGAAGGACCCACCTTGCAGGTGACTGCTGTGATCTGTGTCCTGTCACCTGGGGCAAGAGGGTGGCTGTGCTGGGGGTTCAACATGTGGGGTGGAGCAGCGCTGGGCTCCCAACGCTTACCCCATGTAATTAAACACTCAGCAGTGCCAATGGGCAGCAGCTGCTCTGGAAATGACATGATGGACGCATGTCAGGACGTTCTGGTGGCAGTGAGCCTGTGCATACCTGCAACTGAGAGCACCCTGTATCCCCTTTGATGCCCCACTCTGTGCCCTCATCTCAGGTGTCCTTAAGGTTGGCTGGATTAGTGGGAACCACTGGTTGATTTGCTGAAATTTGAAAAGCTGTAGCTCAAGGAGCATGTCCACAGCTCAGGGCACACGGGCAGCCTCACTCAGGGCTGCTCCCTGTGTTATGCTCATTGCTGCAGCTCTTATACACTCAGTCTCCCTTCAGCAAAATGATTAAACCCCTTGGTGATGGGCGAGCAACAGCCTCTTCTCCACTCTCTGAAGTGTTTAATGGCAAATCTGATGAACAGGCCAACAGGGACTAGCATATACTGTTTGTGAAGGGAAACCTGACAGCACCTGCTGTCTGGTAGTTTATTTGTACAGTGTTCTAAAACTTTATGGTAATTTTTTTGTGTAGCTCATGGAGGTGTCCCAGTCTCCATGCCGCCAGCCAGGGCTTTCATAGGAATTTCATAGAATGCAAGAGAGGTAAATGGGAAATGTGTGTGTGGAGAGAAACATTTTGTGTTGTTAATGCAATTTCTGAGTTTTGGTGGTACATTGAAGATTATCTGTTTTTTGGTGACACCTGATGCCATCAAAGTCAGATCATGATGGAGATCCACTTTCCATGGCTTGGCTGCAGAGAGTGAAAATGAAGTGTATAATGTGGACATACATTATTTGTTGTGTGAATGGAGGAATTGATGGTTCACAGAATCACAGAATATTCTGAATTGGAAGGTTGTTGCTGCTGGAATGTTTTCTTCCCTCCCTGTTGTGCCTTTTGTGTTCACTTATTTCATTCGGTTGCAGTCTTAGAAAAACTTGTCTTTTCACTTTTGTCTTGGTTGACTTTCTCATGAAGGGTGTTACAGAAAAATATTTTACTGCTGTATGGGAGTATAATAAAAATGGTGTGTTTGGAGAATCTTGAGTGACTCCAAATGTTCATTTGCTTTGTGGTGTTATTCCTCATCCTTGTGACTGCTGGAACACTGATGCTTTTGGAAACACCTTTTTAACTTGGTCCTCCAAGTTAGTCAGTAATGAACCAGACCTATCCAGCCTGAGAGACCTTTGCTTAGAATCAGCAAGAGGAATGAACAGGAAACATGCACAGGTTTGTGTTTTCCCCAGTCAGGACTGGCAAGTTTTACCCTTGGTGTTGCACTTACTTATTTTCAGTTTCTTTACTCAAGAGCTCAGAGAAGGAGCTGTCAGGCTGTCCCCATGACTCAAATTGCGCTGAGTCAACATGCATCTCCCCCAATCCAGGCTGAAAACTGAATTATTAAGAATAATTCCAGTTAAATTTTGCATTTGGATTTGGCCTGTGTGAAGGAGAAGTGGTTTTAAAGTCATTTCAACAGGGGAGTTTTAAATGCAAAGTGGAGGTTTGGTGTTTCTTTTTCTTTTTTTCAATCCGTGTTTGTGTTCTGCTTTCTGCTGCACCGTGTGTTTATTTTAAAATCTAGATGTGCATCAACACATTCTCAATCTGAAATGTAGATCTCAGAGTGGCATGTTTTAAATGTTTGAACTGAATCCCATTTTAAAGTACCACAGTTATCTAAGAAGTACATCAGAGGTTCCTGCAGTGTTCATTTCTCATTATTATCTGTTCTGGAGCGCTGATTGTTTTTCAGTGTAATTAGTGTAAGTTCTCTCTTTGATCTTGCATCAGATGTGTTCTTGTGTTTACAGGGAAGAATCTCCTCAAGTTTTATTCCTCCTAAATTTTGCTATGTGAAAAACGGTTTTGCCCTGATTCCACAGTTTAAGGTATTGGATCTGTGTAGGATCAGGTCACTCTGAAGTACTGGTTTTGTTTACTCTGAGTGTGGGCACATATGGTTTGTATTTCTGTCAAATTCCTCAGAAAAGCACCCAGATGGCTTAATGGCAGCTCTATTCCTCTATGCCAGCTTCAGGCTGGACATGGCAGAACAGTTGATAACAGAGCTAAAATAAAGCCTGCTGATGCCCCCACCCACGAAATTTCATGAAACTTGAACCAGTAAAGTGTGCATGTTCATCCTTCAACATTTTGTGTTTGTGACTGTGCAGTTTTGGATCTGGTACCAGCAGCCTTAAATCCTACATTGTTAAAGCAGACTTCTTGTTCTTATCTTCCTGGAAGAGGATGTGCTCCCATGACTTGAGATGAGAACCAGACAAGTGCAAAATACTCCATCTGGGCAGGAATAATGAGCCAGTTAAATAGCAATTCCTCAGAAAAGGGTCTAGGACTTATAAACTAAACATAAATCCACAATATCTGTGTGGAGGGAACATGTACTGATGCTGCTCAGGGCCGGAAAAGCCTGACCTGGAGTGCCTTAACCAGTTTCAGGCATCTTTTCACAACACGCATCAGGCAGCCTGAAGCTGAGAGGGGAGCAACAAAAATGAAAAGAAATCCAAGAAATCATGTCTTGGAAGAAAGTAATGGAAGAGAAGCCTTTGGCCAGCGGGGTTTGCAAATTTCTGTTTGGGTTTCTCAATATTCTCGAATTGTTGTTTGTGGGGCAATGTTTATAATTTTTGTCCTAGTCTGAAGTGCTCTGTGTTAATGCTGGAATTTGTTTGTAACTCAGAGGGGAAAGCCCATCTTACAGTGGGAAACCCTCTGTGCACGCGTGGCCTCTGTGCCAGCTGCTCCCAGGAACTCATGGGTCATCATGTCCAAATCTTTGCTATTTCGGGCAACCACATCACAGAATCCCATTCATAAATTTCTCAAGTACCACTACAAAAATAGTTTCATTATATTTTATTTATTTATTTATTTTTATTTTGCTTTTTGGCCTCCATAGCTCTGGTATGAACCTCCTGCCTGTCCTCTGGAGCCTTGTCTAAACTGATCTCTACACTGGGCATTTTAAATGTTAATATAATCACATGGGCATGCGTTTGTTCCTCACTGCTCTTTGGCTTCCTGACCACCCAACAGGGGAGGAGGAAAGAAGGTAATGAATGGGTAGTTTTCCAGTTCTTTTATTGTCTCCTAGCAAGACAGTCTTCTCCCTTCATCACTGACCACACCCTCTCCATTATTTTTCATCTGTTTAATTTTGGGTTCACGTGTCTGAAGTAGGGGGTGATGAGTGCTGCAGGCAATATCCCAGAGAAATGCTGCTGCTGCTTGTTCATCTTCACTGGCAGTGGCTTGTTTGCTGTACCCTGAATTGTAATTTTTCTTTTCATGAGCTGTGTCTCACAGAAGGGCAGTTGTGGTGTGATCAGCTGACACGGAAGGAAGGAGTCCTGAAGCCTCCTGCAGTGCCAGACAGAGCTGCCCTGTGACACCTCTGGAGAGGCTTGGGAACAGCCTGTGTTTGAGCAGAGCTGTGTTCCAGTGTGCCGAGAGCCCTGATGGGCTTGTTAAGGAGTTACAGTCATGGCTGTTCCTTGAAGTGCTGTTTGGGTACAGGGTGGACAGTTTGGGCAGTGGGTGTGCACTTTGATCTGAAGGTGGTGGCTGCAAGTTGGTTTGATGCTGTTGGCTGCTGTGCTGCTCTGGGAACACCTCTGCTGGCAGTGGTGACCAGAAGCTCTCAACACAAAGTGTCTTCCAAAAACAAGGCATTGAGACTTGAGCAGAAACACCCTTGTATTTGGTATCTACAAAGTAAGGACAGGCCTGGACTGTCAGTAAATGGTAAAACCATTAATAGTCTTCCCAAAACCAGAAGGAAGAATCTCCAGTTCAAGGGTGGAATGGACCGACCCTGTGCCAGTGGTGGGGATATTGATGCATTTTAAGGGTGCAGAAGCTTGGCATCCCAGCTTGAACTGCACTCATGCGGATGCAACCAGAGTGGCTGGTTCGGTTCCTGGTGATGAAACAGCAAGGCTTCTCTCAGAAGAACAGAGTTTTAAAAGGTCATTGCAGGTGGGAATTCTTATCTGTTGGACTGCATCAGTGTTTTGCAATCTGTAAACCTTCCAGCTGTGTGATGTGCCCCAGTGGTGTTGGGGGATGAATGGAAGATAAGTGGCTGTCTGCACAAGGAGATCCCTTTTCCCCCTCCTGTTTTCCCCACGGCATAGGTTTCCTGAGGCACAGCAGCAGCACAACCAGTCCCTTTGGTTGTTCTGCTACAAAGTGTTTCCATATTTAAACAGTGCTCCAGATTGTTTATTGACGTGGGTAAGTGATATAGCATCCAAACCTCTGGGAATCACACCATAAATTTCCCAAATCAGTAGGCATAAGGAGAGAAGCCAAAAAGGATACAAGTGCTCAAAAGCCTCAAGATTAGCAAGAAGTGTCCCTTTCTGTCACACCAGCAAGTAATTGTTTCATTATGAAAAATAACATTTCAGATACAGATTTTTCTACAATTGGCTGATTTTGGTGCTTAAATCTTGTTGAAAAGGTCATAGCCTGAGTTCCTTCTAAGAGCCTGGTTGTTGATTAGCAAGCATAAAGATTAGCAGAGAAAGCACCTGGTATTTTCTAGCCCAGGCAGATCCCAATGGGGTACTCTGGGAGTTGTTGCATGGACTGGAGTAGGTGCGATGCTGCATTTTTTTTTGCACTGGAACATCAAGTTCAGGAGTGACAACAGAGGTCTGTAGATATTTTCTCCTGTGAGAACTGGTGCTCCAAAAGCTTTGGGTGGGGTCAAGTCATGCCTATGTTTACACTTACTCCGATTTTCAGTACCATTAGAGCATCCAGCCTTCCACAAAATACACTTTTGTGATGTAGCATTGTGGGATGTTAATCAAGAAGGCTTGCTTTGTTCTGTGAAGTTCCCTTGAAGCCCAGCCTTGTTGGACTGCTTTGTCTGGAGCTGTGCTGTGGTGACATTTGCTGTCCTGTCACAAGGGCTTCACAGGCAAGAACCAGCCTGCATGTAGAAAAGGAGTAAAGAATCCAAGCTGTTGATCTGAGTTATAAATACTTCCTGAAGGAATATAGCAAGAGGGAAAAGCTACCAGGAAAGAAGACGTGGTTTCATCTAAACAAAAATTATGCTTGTGTTAAAATTAGGTAAAGAAAATGAGTAGATTCAGAAACATTGCCTGTGTTGCAATGTTGAAATATTTCTCCGTGTGGTGTTATGGACAGAGGTGCAGTTGCTGTGCCCTGTTTGGGGGCACTGAATTCACACTGGTGGTGGTGTGGAGGAGCTGATTCAGTGGAAGCTGTTCCTCAGGGAGGGGATCTGACAGAGTTTTCCCTATCAAGTCCCCCACAGTTTGCACCACTCTCCCCCTCTCCCCAGTATATGGTTTGCTATGGGCTATAAAGCCACGGAGATCCATCACACACATATTTCATCTCAAGTATATTTGCTGCTCTTCCTCTATGGCTCCCAGATGGCAACAAATTTCCATCCCTTGGAAGGTTGTCTTGACTTTTTTTGAGATTTTTGGAGGAGGAAGACAGGGCCACACATGTGTGTTGGCTCAGGGTGATGCCCTGGTCCCTCTGAGCCAGGTGAGGTGCATTTTTGCCAAGCTCATGGAAAGGGTGCCTTGATCTTGAATTGGCCTGGAGTCTGACAGTGTGAAAGTAAAAATTTACACCCCTAGGCAGTTTTTTGTCAGCCACTGCAACTGATTCAAATATTTGAAATATCATACGTCCCTCAAATGAGTGCATTGTGCAACATCTGATGCGGTGTTATCATGCCTGTTCCACTGCAAACACTGCTGCTGTATCATATCACTTCCCAGAGTATCTCAGGTACATGGCCAGTCATAATAAAAAAGAACACAGAGCAGCCATGGGGTCCAGACATCCAAAAGTTTAGTAAAGCAAATGGTTCAAGGCTGCATTTCCACTAGATATGAAATCAGTCAGAATTGCGACACCTTTGTTTTTATTTCACTAGTGCCCTCTATTCCTTTAAATTCCAGTATCGACATCTCTATTGTGGTCAGGGAGTAGAAGTTCTCTTTCTCTTAATCAGCAATAAATCTATCGCACATTTAAAAGCAATGAGCTCAGGATGATTTCTAAAGAGCCTGAATATTTAGCAAGGCCCCTAAGAGACTAGAAGTGTAAGTGACAAAAATGCATCCTGTGTTTTGTAAACTGGCTGACTGAACCAACCAGCATAGAATTTGTGCTATTAAAAAGCAATAAAGTTTGCAACTAGCAGTTTACAACATCTTTTGAAAGAGTTTATGGAATAACAGATACACTAAAGGACAATATCCCCCCAAAAAATTACTTTTCCAAACATTTTGGTGAAACAAGATTTTTTTTTTCATGCAGAGTATTGTTTTTCCAAATGTTTCAATGCTTGAAGATAAGCAATAGATTTAAGTTTAATTCCATTTTATTCTATTGCTTAGGGATTTTTAACAGGGAATGGATAAACATTTACCAAATAAATGAAAAGCAAATTTTATTTTTTCAAAAAATGAAGAGGACAGAAAGTGAAATATTATTCTGCTCACCAAAACACAAAAACACAATCAGAACTTGTCTTAAGTTTATAAATTTAATCACGCTTTAGGGGAAAACAAATTCCTTTCCTAAATTCTAGGATGAAACCTTGACCCTCTATAAATAACAAGGCTACAATATCCTCAGTATCTTTCTCAGGAAATATGAAAACAAATAATGTTTTCTCTCTTTTTCTCTATCTATGTTGATGTCAAATGCTTGCTCTTGGCAGGAGCTGCTGTTTCTTTTCTTACCCAGAGCATCTTTGGGCAAACCATCATCTGCTACTTGTATGGGATGCATTTTGGTCTGATCCATGGTGGAATAACTACAGTTTGGGAATTAGCAGCATATTTGGCTACAGAAGAGAAAGCCTGTTTGCAAACATACAATTTCTGGGTTTAGTTGGTTGGGCCGTACATTTATGGTGCTCACAGTTGTTTCCTGAATGGAGGAGGATTCGTACCTGGCACTAAAGAGAGAATGTTGAGAGTTTGTCATGGGAAGACTGGTGATGATGATGCTTGAGATTTCCAGTCTCTTTCTGAGGATGATTTCCCAAAGAATAATGAACAAGGCAGAAAGGACTCTCCCTTTTGCTGTTTATCTCACATTTTTTGAAATCAAATACTGGAATATAGTTGTTCTTTATTATTAATGTTATACATGGTCATCATAATTAGAAAAACTTTTTTTTTTGTAGGACATCTCTTTGATTTTGCCAAGACATCCTTGTTTATGCAGGGATTGAACACAATGATCTTTCAAAATATGTCTGTCTTAGATTCTCATGGTACGAACTCATTGGGTTTGTTGTTTGGTTTTTTGGAGAGTGGTGTTAAACACTTATGTGCTGGCTGTGGGCACAGCTCCCTCCATGCAGAAATCTGCTCCTACAGTCCATACCTTTGGTATGGATCCTGAGCTCCTTTTGGAAAAGTACTGCTGCAGAACAAACAGGAACAAGTTGGGACTGAAACTTAGAAGTTTGGATGGAGGCTTTGGCCCCATTGCCTTTGACCACCTGCAGCAACCACAGAGCCCTCCATGCTCTGCTGCTTTCCATTTTACAGCTGACAATTTCATGACAATTTCCTCTCCTCGGTTTTTCAGCAGCAAATGTGGATTGACCATTGTGTCTTTGGATAATCCAGACTTATTAAGTCTGTCCCCTGTTACAAAACCTACAGGGCAGCTGTTTATGCTTGGATCTTGAGTGCTCCTTTGATAGGAAGGTGTATTAGATAATAAATATTGTCCAAAGCTCCTTAAGGAAGAGGTTTGGTGATCCTGGGCTTGGCCCTGCTGTCATTAGCAGCTTCCCTGCCAAGGGCCACACTGCAAAGAATGTCTGTCCCTGCTCAGACATTCCAAGTGTGCCTTTCACTGGGGGGTCTTGAGATGCCTTTCCAAGGCACTGGCCCAGTCCTACCTCCTGCCTGCACTGAAGGAAAGCTGTTTTTGCTTATGGATTACCTTTCTGCTCCAAGAATTTTGCTGCTCAAGAAGGCAGGAGTATCTGATTTTCCTACGGCATGTGTTCCTGCATCCTCTGGCACAGGGCAAGTTTGTTGGCTGGCACGTGGCACCTTCCCAGAGCGTCAAGCTCACTGTGGCAGTCAGATCTCAGCTCTTTCTGGAAAACAAGGAGCAGGCTGCCTGGTTGCATCTCACTTCTTAGGTCTTCTGCCTCTGAAATGCCTCAGCTTAGTTGATTCAGACTGGGGAATGCAGGGAATAGCATTCTCCTGGATAGACAAGGGTTAGTAGAGCTTTTCCTGTTCAGTGATTTACGTTCCTTTGCGCAGGGAGAAGGTTTGTTTCAATTGTCAGTGAAACTTGCCTGGTTATTGTCACATATCAGTCTTGTTCTGCATCCAAGTTAAAACTGCATGGCTATGAAGAAAACTGGGAAGAGCCAGACTTTTACTAGGGCAGCATTTGGTTTGATTTCCTCAAACAGCACAGAGGTGGAGGCTGCACTGGGACCTTGAGTGCATATCACATGCCACCATCTCACTCTCAAATCAGCTCCACCTGCCTTGGCACACCCAAAAAACATACATAAACAGGGTGGAGCTCTGCCCTACAAGACCCAACCCCAGCCACATTGCCAGCCTGTTTCAGGGCACACGTAGAAGAGCTGCAGCTCCTGAATGTGGTCACTGTATCCCAAACCTTTATCAGCTCAGCAAAGCCTTCCAAGACATCCTTGCCCAAGAGTACGTGGTCTGACTGCCCTTGTGACTTTGCATGGAAATACAAACATGAGTGCAAGTGTTTCAAGATTAGAACTTTAAATGGGAAATCTCTGGGATAAAAATCAGTTTTGCCAGGCAGTCCATGCTCAGACCTCAGCCCCAGGTTGCAGTCTGTGACTGAGGTGTTATAGTACTGCTGATAATCTTTGCATCCTCATTTGCACATGTTTGGTATAAGACGCCTTTTGCAATAGCCTGTTAAAGGACAATATACTTAATATTTAGCCATCTTAAAATGCTGGTGAGAATTTAGGTGTATGTTGTCCCAACACATACCAATTCTCTCCTCACAGTCTCTTTTTTAGTATTTTTTTCCTTTCATCTTCCTGCTCCCATTGACAAAAAACTGTCTTCCCCCAGAACAGACTGGCAATAATAATGAACATCACAACCCTTCAAAACATTGCTAACAGGATTCACAGAGTGTGGATTCAGTGGCTCTTCCATATCTAGTCCCATGTTCTCATGATAGATTTGAGTGTGGCTTTAGTGCTGTTTTTTGGGGAATAGCAAGAGGAGCAAATCTGAAATATTTTCTGGTGTCTGGCAGAAGAAGAGTGCTTAATTCAGGTGTATTAGGAACATGTCTAAAAACAGACTTACTAGACTATTAAATAGTTGTTGGCAGTTGGGATGAAAAAAAAGTGCAATTTTTGTTGGGATGGAGGGGGAGACTTTTTGTGTCTTTATAAAATGTCAGATTTCATGGGGTCTAAATAAACAGGCAGTAATGTTGTGGTAGGATTTATATTTTCTGGTCCTTTACGTGCTGTTCAAAATGCCATTTCCATCAAAAATGTTCATTTTACTATCACAGCAGTTTTTAGGTGATTTTGCTCTTTGTTTTTATGTTTCACATTTCACAAGGCTCAGATCAGATGTGTTCAAGCCTAGGGCTGCATACTGCAAACAGGGTAAATTAATCTTTAAAAATAAAAATAGAAGGGCAGAAATAGAAATGATGTCATAGTTGTGTGTCCTTCTAACCTGCTTTTAACATGTTGATGATAATAATAGATCAATAACTTTAAAGTTTTAAACAGACTTCCAGGAAAGCTGCAGCCCCACTCCAGAGACCCTCCATTCTCAGTACTGAGAAACACTGCTAAGCCAGCTGATCATTCAAATAATCCTGCCAGGAGATGAATTTTTTCCACCCAAGTGACAGCAGTTGGTTTTCAGACTCCCAAATACTGGACACAAAGTCTCTGTCATTTTAGTGTGATACAAAGGGCCAACAAAGTTGTCGCATCAGATGTGTTAAGGTTACTCTGCTTTAGAAGTCTTTCTAGTCTGCAAAGGAAACTGCCTGTGGAATCCAAGTTTTATTTCACTGTTTGATCTTTTTCCTTATTTTTTTAAATGGATTGGATCATAACATCATGGTTGATTCATGAAGGTAATAACCAGGACAGACCCAGGCTACAAGTTTTAAAACAAATGGAAAAGCAAAGGATTTGGGTGAATTCCAAGGTGTCCTACTTAGCTGTGGTGTTAGAAAAGATGAAAGGAGTAGGGAGTCACCTTTCTCAGATGGTATCAACGTCCCTGAAGGATGGACAGGAGCTGCCAACATCCCCCAAGGCACTACATTTCCCCGAGGGTAGATTGGTTGCCTTTTCCAGCAGCGCTTTGCCTGCCAGACCGGTTAATGTCCTGAGTGAAACCTGCTGCCTGTCCGCAAGAAGCAGCTCAGCTGGAGGCCACATCTGGCCGCTCACAGCTGGAGAGGTGAGGGAAAACTTAAATCAGATGGTCCCACCTGTGGATGTAATCAGTGCTGAGCGTCTGGCCTTGGGGCAGAACAAAAGTTCAGGGCATGCAGGAGCGCTCCTTGGCGAGCCCTGCGGGTCCTGCCCGCGCTGCTGGTCCCCGGCCAGAGCCTCGTAAACAGGTGTCAGCAGCCCGAAAAAGAACTGCCCTCTCTGCCAGCAGTGGGTATCCTCCCTGGCATTGCCGTGGCAGAGATTCCAGGGCCGGCAGGAATGACCCAGACGTGCTGCTGGGGTGGCAGGCTGAGCCTGCCGTGACATTTACCTCGCCTTGTTTTCCCCGAGGATGAAGCGGGGATTTGGGGCTCCAAATCTGACAGCCTTTGAGTAAATCAGGAGGTGGCAGGGGAAAGGGGGAAGAGAAGGGGGAAGTGACACGTGAGTCACTTGTGACAATTCCTTTGTTTTCTGCTTAACCCAAAGGTTAACCTCTGACTTTGAATTTGGAAGATGTAGGAGGTAAAGGAAAGGGTGACAGTGTGCTGAAGGAGGATCCTGCTGCTAGGGGGCAATATGTAGCAAGCAAAACCACACTAAGGCTTTTTATCTCAGTATCTTATAAAAGTTTTTCTTAAAAAAAAGAACTGAAATCCAAAAAATATCCAACATGTTGGTATAAACAAAATATTCAATCTTTGCTTATAGGTTGTGTGTATTTATTTTAGCATATATGTATTTATGTGTGTGTGTAGATGACTTCTTAATGTGCCATCTCAGCAGGGTCATTACCTTAGTGATCCTTAATTTTTCATTCTGAATTCTGAATAATCAATATAAAGCAAAAAAAAAAACACACCAAGATTATGGACATTTCAATCACATGGTCTCATAATTCTCCTGCTCCTTCCTTCTTGAGAACAACTGGGACAATTAACTTGGATGTCTTTGACTTTCTTGTTCTACCACTTCTTTAAATATAATCCGTAAAAAAGAAAATGAAGGTAGATAAGGGCAGGCAGCTTCAGCAACGTTATTGCTTTCAGGTTGAGCAGGGAAATAGTTGTTCATTTCTCTCTATATACTCATGCTGACCTGGTGATGCTCATTTTGGAAGTAGTGCAGGATATTTCTGTAAAAACTGCATTGTGTGAGTGCAAATTTTAAATTCATTTGAATGGTAAAAATATTGTCTGACAGTATTCAGTAGCTATGCGTGATTATGACTGTGACATTAATAAGCTGGCTGATGGAGTCTGAGGCTAATCATGGAGAAAATACATAATTTTCTAGAGCAGGTTTTCAGTTCTGGTTCACCCAGTCATCCAAGTCCCATGAAGAAGCATTGTCTAAATGAGAAAAGGCTACAGAATGAAGTGCCAAATTTCAGTGGTGGTAAAATTATGGCTAATTAATTAGTGTTATTTTTTGCAAGAAGAGTTTGAGAATTTTCACAGCTACTTGAAACTTGAACAGAGGAGCAGGTGTTTTCAAATTTGAGGGTTTTTTATGAATTCAGTCTTGTTTCCCATATTGTTCAGAATGAGACACTCACTGGAGGTTCAGAGGGAGAAGAAACTGATGTGAAGTCACAACCATCCACAGACCCTCCTCAGTGTTATATGCACTTGTCTTTCCTGATCACCAATTTCTGTCCTCATGTTCTCACCTCTGAGGTTCAGACACGTTTGTCTCCTGCAGAGGAATTACAGTGCTTGCTTATTTTGTACTGGAAATGGCACAGGGCTCATTGTAGCTGATGCATCTCACAGGGAAATAATTTCAGAATGGTTGAGGTATCTCTAACTTTGCTGCAGTTTGCAAGCTGTTGTAGCATCTCTGTGCTCTGGGTTGCAGCTGGTGGCTCAGTGTAATCCACAGCAGCCCAAGAACTCCGGGAAAACTCCTACAGAGAGCAGAAAGGCAGTTTAAGTGCTGCTGCAAACGTCTGTTTCTGTATATTCTCTTGTTTGCTCTCCCATTCCTAACAAAAAAGGAACAACTCTAAGGATATTTCTGTGGTCACATACCCTATGGAGCTGTTCCTAAACAAAAATGCTGCCCAAAAGACAGTTCTTTTATTCCAGCCATGAAAAATACAGGGATATTAACAGCAAATATGGGAATTAACTGGCAGTACCTGTGCTAAGGAAAGGAGAAGCTCCACATGTATCTGATGTTCACCAAATACCTTCTCAGACCTGGTTCATGGGTGGGATTGAAATTGGTATCCAGAGCTCTTCAACTTTCAGCACTCTTACAGCTTGTGGATGTTTTGAGTCAGGAGGAATACCTTAAAGTGTATCCTTCTGTACTGTACACTGTGTAGGGTGTTCTGGGATTCATGGCAAATACTGGGAAATGACAAAGCAGTACATAGTGAAGTGTAAAAGAAGGATTGGGTGAGTCTAGTCTGTATTCCAGGAATATTAGAGATTTCTGCTGACTTGAAATCCATGGGGTTTTGAACAACATCAACTGTGGATATAGAGAAGAAAGGGTGGATTGGTTTTATGGCTGTGTTGAAACATACTGAGTGCTTCATTAAGTCTTTGTTGTGGTGTTTCCTGCTCAATAAATAGAAAAGAGTGGGTTAGTCAGCATTGGAAGACAGCAAAGCTAGCAATTTTCACGATGCTCTCCTCTTTCAGCTCCCAACAAAGAGATTAGGATGTCATTCTAGCTGAATTAGGACATTAATGTGCTTTGCACACTTCATCTTACATCTACTATCTTGCCATAAATAATTCCCAATGTCAATTTATCTTGAAATTTAAATTTTGTCATTGCATAATACGATTAACACAAAATAGGGATTTGTGGGTTTAAGTCTTCAAAATACCCCATCCCATGTAAAAGAATATTTTGTGTTCTGCAACAGAAGGCTTTCACCTCTGCCAAATCAGCACAAGTGAACTGGTTATAATCCCCGTGAGTTTGTAATTACCAAAGTGATTTGGATGGCTTTACTCAGTATTAAATCCTGACATCATCTCTAAGCACAGAAATCAAACTTGTTGTAATTAAGATTATATCAAGAAAGCTCTCACGACTCACATCTTTTCCAGTAGTCATAATAAACCAAAGCTGTATGATTCATTGCTTACCTGAAGCATCTATTCCTTCTGATATTGCCAGGCTACTGATGTGTAAACAGAAATGTAAGTATATGCTTGTGGGTGGGGGATTGTTTGGGCTTGCACAGCAGCCCTGAACCATTTGAGCAGGTCTCCTTGCTCTGTGCTGTGGCCTTAAAAAACACTGCTCAGAGGTGCAGCTCCACAGCACAGGGAGGTCTTTTAGACTCAATGAAGCTTGTGATTTTTCTGCTCTAAATGTATTCCATCCCAGCTGCAATTTCTAAACCAGCACTTTTCAGTTCCCAGGTCCATTATGAGCTATACTAACTATTCAGATTCTTAGTCAGTAAAAGGTGCTTCTCTTCTAATATCCTCTGTAATCTGCTGGACTAACTTGGTTTTACTTGGTACAGGTGTGAAAGGAGGGAAAAGGAGAGGACTTTTACAGCCCTTAATCCACTGTTTCTACAAAGTAGTTTCAGGGATTCTTCCACATCAGAAACGCGTGCTGTTCTGTTTATGGAGTTCCAAAAGGTGTAGTGTTATTTTATGAGTATTTTACAGCTACAGAATTAAAGCCTGAGTGTGTAGAGTTCTGCAGCTGAGCACACTTGTCTCAGTTCCCACTGTTCAGGGATTCCGCGTGTATGTGCATGTGGATGGTGGGGAAAAGAGAGCGTACATATGTAGGCAATTGTTACAAATGTGCTAATTGCTCCCATGAGACAGGAATTTTTTGGCTGCATCTCTCTATTTTCCCAGGAAAAGCTTCTTTAACTGTTACAAATTGTTATTCAAGTGGCTCACTGTGTGAGGGTGTTGCCCCAAGATCACAAGTGTGGCATCTGTTCTGAGGAAACAGAATTTTCAAGAGAAGCCAAGAACAGCAGCACAGATCTGCAAAGATGAGCGTGTTCCATGCTGTGCACATGAATATGTAGGGGTAATTACTGCCCAGATTTTATGGTTAGGTGATTAGGTTAATGAGCACTGCAGTTCCTAGGAAAGCAGCCTGTAGAGAGTTGCTTGGGGTGCCAGATTTCCCAGAAGTGAAATGAAGATCCACATACTCATGGTGTTTTTGAGTTCCAGAGATGCATAACTGCAAATTCCACAGAAGAGTGGAATTATTAGTTCATAGTAATAATGTTCGGCTTTCTCTGAGGATGAGAGCTCTGAGGAGGTCAAAAGATGTACCAAGGTTTTAGCTGGCTCTTCCTCCTCTGCTGCTGCAGGTGGTTGTCCATGTGAGCTCCTGCATGTCACCAGGTCCTTGCAGTGCCCTCCCAACACTCAAGTTGGGTCAGGTTGCTTGGGGCCAATATGTGATCAAGCTCTGACCATCTCCAGGGATGAATGGAGATTTGTAGCTTCGCTGTCTCTTTCCCCATCATATGATCACCCTTTTTGTTAGAGAATTCAGATTTGTTTAGTGTCTGGTCATAGTTTCCTGTGTTGCAGCCCATGTCTGTAGCCTCCCATCCTTTTGCTGGGCACTTATGGGAAGAATCTGGCACCGCTGTGTCTGTGCCTACCCAACTGGTGGTTGAAGGCAGGAGTGGGACCCCATCATTTCCCTTCTCTTCTTTGGGCTGCATAAGTGGGGATCTCTCAGCTTCTCCTTGTGCACCTGAACCCCTTGACCATCTTGATGTTCCTCTGCTAGACTTGCTCAAGTTTGTCACTGTCCTTCTTGTGCTGGGGAGCCAAAACTGGGCGCAGCACTCTATAGCTGTGGTCTGGCAAGTGTCATTAAAGAAGAAGATAATTTCCCTCAATCTGCTGTCTTTGCTTTCCTACAAATGGGGTCCAGTATGCAGCTATCCTTCACCGTTCAAGGTGAGCACTCACTTTGGACCTGTCCACCAGGACACTCAGATCCTTTTTCTGCAGGGCTGATTTCTGTCAGTCCCTTCTCAGTCTGTGATTGAGATTAGTCTGTCCAAGTGCAGGACTTCATATTTGACTTTTCTGAGTTTCATGAGGCTGCTGTGAGCCCGTTTTTCCAGAAAAAAAAAAAGAGCACAATGCTGCAGTATTTTACTTTAATGACATTTACTTCAATGTCAACATGAATAAAATAATGTAACATTTGGCCTATTGCTTGCATAAGTGCACATATGCACTAGTTTGCATTTTGTCACTTATCTGGTTGCTCAGTTTGTAGAGAAATTTTTATATTAAATCCTTTAGCCTATATCTATACTTAAATAGTAAGTGGAAGCAGTTCAGATGTGTGGCAGGTTGAGAGGGAGAAAACCCCAGGTTTTCAAGGCTGCTTCAATAAGCATGGTTCAGGAGATCAGGTACAGGGAACAGGGACTTGAAGAGAAACTCTCCACTTAGCTTGTCAGTGTGAACAAGTGCATGCTGAAGGAAAAGTGCTCACTGAAAAGTGGAAAGCACCACACCACCTGTTCTCACCAGCTCAGTCCCAGGCAGTTTTTTTTCTTTTCCACCCTTTTTTACCTTCTCTTGCCAAGAAATAGAATCATTCTATGAGACAATGGAGTAAACACATCCTGAGACACCAGTGCAGGAGAAAAGTTAACTGAGCACTGAGTTTACTCCGGAGGAGGAGTCCCCCAGGTAGGGCTGAAGAGGGCTGAGGAAAGCTGAGAAGGGAGGCAGAGAGAAGGGGTGGCAGCCCTGCACAAGGGCTCATTGGCAGAAGGCGGCAGGAACAGGATACATTTCAGCTTTTGGGCGGCTCTGGGAGGAGCAAGTGTTGGGATTAAAGTGTCTTGATAAAACTGGTTGTTTTCTTTTCAGACACAGACAGTGAGTTTCATGGGGTGGATTTTCTGCCAGAAGATCTCAGCGAGGCTCCAGAGGAGACAGGAATGAGGGTCAACAAGAAATACTCCTGTCTACCTGCTGAGGAGAAGGGGATCCACATTATCAACATCCGAGCTATTGAGGACATAGGATATGACCAGCACGAGAGTACAGTGAGTAAAGGACCTGCCAGATGGGTCATAACAGGCACACTGCACTTTACCCCTCAGCTTATTTCCCATTCTTTTCATTCCCAGGATGCTCTGAAATCCTCTCCCTCTGCTTTTCCAGGGTGCTGGGAACGATTGCCCCCAGCCACAGGGCATGCCGATGTAGTTTGTTCTTTGGTGTGTGAAAAAAGGAAGCAAGAGAGCCTTGTTTAACCTGTAGCATAAAAAGGGGTTGGCTGGTTGGCTTTTCTCAGAGTAAGGAATCTGGCACGAAGTCTCTGGCAACCTTTTAATCTCTCTGCCCATATAGAGATGAAGGGAAAAAGATGTCTAAAATTTCCTGCAAAAGCCATTGTTAATGTTGGTGATGTTACACTAATAATCCATAGCACACAATAGAGATTAGAGCATTAATTGTGCCTTACTTAAATTCTATAACACAGATTTTAAAGGCAGTTAGTAATATGAACACCCAACATGATTATGGGCTGGTTATATCATAACTACATAAAAAGAAGTTTATTCAGGTGAAGGAACTGAGGTGGAGTGGGCTCTGTAATAGATCTCATGGGGTGAAGAGGTACCAGAAAAAGCAAGATGTGATTTATTGTGCTTGTGCTTGGTTAGGATGGAGACTCAGTCAGAGCGTGAATCTCTCTCCTGCTGTGGTAAAACCAAAATGTCTTTTCTCTGCCTTGTTCACAACTGAAGGGACGTGAACTTTACATGGGCTGAGTCAGTGCAACACTGTATTTCAGCGCAGCAGCCCTGCAAGAAGGCTTGTGGCCTATTAGTACCTCATCCTTAAAATAATCTGACCTTCTGTTTCTTTCCAAAAGGAACCAAGTTTTTTGGCTGCATCCTGTTTGCAGTGGGACATAGCTGTTCTCACATATTAACAAATTTATTGAGCCTTTAGTAGGCACAGTGCAGCACCTTCTCCAAAGTTATCAGTGAGTCCCCGCAAGGGCAGCTTTCTAACTGGGAAGTTCCAAGCACTGTGAGGAAGCTCCCATTCAGTTTTTGCAGTGGGACCTGTCCCCTTTCTGGTGGCAGTGGCTCAAGGAAACAAGGCACTGGGGATTTCCAGTGCTGCTTTTCTCCCACCTCAGGTGTGCTCCAGGAGAAAGGGAGCTGTGGCCAAAGTGTTCTGATCTCTCCTGAGCCCCCCAGGCAGGTGGGATCATCTGGCACACTCACTGCAGCAGAGCCATGTTCAGTCCTGCCCATTTCTTTTATTTATTAGTCTCCAGAACAGACCAGCTAATTGCTGTCCCTCCTAAAGTCCCTCTAATGAGGGCAGGAAGTGTTTGGGCTCTGAGTCTTCTGTCGTTTTTGATCTCCCTGCATATTTAGCTGAACATCTGATGGCCCAGCCCAGTTTTTCAGAAACTGCTGTTTAATTAATTAAGATCAACGCGTCTTTAAAAACTAAATACAATCCAGTTACCATTTGTTAATATTTTGTTTCCACAGAAATTTGCATAAATGAGTTGTCTGCCACAAGCTTCCTTTAAAAAAACCCTTCTCGATTCATAGGTGCATGCCATTAATCATGAAACAATTAGAAAGTAAAAGTTATTAATGCTCATTTATATTGAAGTTATGCTGAAGAACTAAATGGGAATATCTAGACAAGGCACAAACATGAACAGCCTGTGCCCCGAAGAGTTTGTCAAGGCTAAATAACCTTTCCTGGAACAGGGAAAGGAGGGGAGAGACAAGAGTGAATTCCACAGCGGCACCAAATGCTGTGTGATTTTATTATATATCTATGTATTTGGTACAAAGCATTTAGGTTACCTGGAAAAGAGAGATGAGATCCTAAAAGAAAAGGAGAGAGGAAACAGATAGGAAAGGCAGGCCATTTGCAAAGCTGTGAGGGACTCAGAAGATGGAGACCTGCAGCTGAGCTGGCTCAGGGTCAAGACAGGGACTGATCAGCATCCCGACCTCGGCAGGCTCCCCCACTGCCTGGCATTCCAGGCTTCTCCCTGGATGCTCCTGGTCCTGTGCTATTGCTGTGCAGTAGATCTGCTTACTCTGTCTAATTACTTCTCCACTGTGCCTTGTCTCCCCTCCCAATCCAGGGCAATGGGCTTTCCTGCTTAAATTTGTTGTCTGAGTAAATATCTCACCAAGGCAAAAAGGGAGGGACAGACAGTCTCCCAAAATCATTGATTTATAGTTGTGGTAGCTGGGACCTGCTCTTCCCAAAATGAGGTTCATAGAAGTAGGCAAATTTGTGTAACTGGGTGGGTTTTGATGAAGTTTCGGCTATATTGGCTGTGATGCAATGTACAGTAAGTTCAGCAGTTCCTTTTATATTCTGGGGTTTAAAAATAAGTCTGTCTTAAAAACTAGTCCATCCAAATAACTTGCATTCATGGTTTTATATACAAAACAAGCAGGTTTATGCATCCCAAATGGATCTTAACTAATATGATTTGCGACTGATGGCCAATTGCTTTCTTTTGGAGCAGAAGTCCTTTTCCCTACATAGAGGATTAATGTTCTTCTGTAAAATTAAAAGCCAGAAAATGTCCCTGCAGAGCTACTCTTGTGATGAGTATTTTTTGTAAGAACAAAGTTACTAGTGATTTTTTTTTGTTAAGTCTGTGCATCTCCAAGGATAGAGTTGTGAATTATGCATGAGAAGTGCTATGAAAGTAGGAATGAATAATTGTTGGTACTGCTTTTATATTTCTGCAGTTGTCCTGTGCACTTTTCAGATAAATGCCTGGAAGTGGAATTATGTTTTAAGTCTTACCTTTCTTGCATCGTGCAACACTTACACAGCATTAATTCAGGATGGAAATAAAGCCTTTGCCATCATCTGGCTGCACAGTGACATGGGTTTTATAAGTGGGGCAAAAAAAGTGATGAAATTCAAGAAGCAGTGAACCCACTTCCCTGGCTCTGGTCCATCTGCGTTTTTGGCCGCGCTGCATGACCAGCTGGCTCCCTTCAGTCTCTATCTAAGATGATCTCTTTCTCAGATGATATGAACTTGCAATGATAGATAAGAGAAGTGAGAATGTTTCCACATGATATTAATCTATTTGTCAGAATTGCAACATTGCAGATGTCATGTGTGGAAAAGGACAGATGATCTTAGTGACAATTAACCCCCAAAGGAGAAAACCAAATCCACCAAGTAGCTGACTTATGAACTAGTGTGCTGGTGATTAGATTAAACCCCAGTCATCTAATCTATTTATTTCTGGCCAATAAAATCCCAGCAGGCTGTAAGTAAAATTGAAGGTGTTAACTTGCAAAAATGTTTTGAGTAAGTAGCATGGGGGGACTCCTCCCCTCTGCTGGCTCTCTGGAGAGGTCATTGTGTGCTCCAGGCAAGAAGAAGGTCTTGAAACAAGGGGATGGTCTGCCTGGTGTCCGTGTTGCCGTGTGCATTCACTGTTCTTCCCTCTTCTTCTCTCCACACCCCCATTCCCTGCTTCCAGATATTAAATTCCCTGTCCAAAAATCCAGATGCTGACTGCAAATACGGACTCTACTTCAGGGATGGCAAGAGAAAAGTCGACTACATCCTGGTTTATCATTACAAGAAGTCCTCGGCGGGGAAGACCCTTGCCAGGAGAGCTCAGCAGAATGATTCGAGTGTCCGAAGCACCAAGCAGGACCAGCCACTGCCTGGGAAGGGAGTGCAGCTGGAAATGGGGGAAAGTGAACCTCACATGGATTACCACGAAGACGACAAGAGGTTTCGCAGGGAGGAGTACGAAGGGAACCTTGTGGAGGCTGGTCTGGAACTGGAACGTGATGAGGATGTAAGAATCTATCTGAAAGAGCTAAAGATAAAGAGGATAACTGGTGGTGAAATCCTGGGAGATGCTGAGCCCTCCCTGTGAATCTGGCTCTGACCAAGGTTACACAAGCTCAGCTCTTGCAGAATTTGATTTCAGTTCTGGCAGTGCCGTCCTCACTCCTTGATTTAATTTGCTTCACAGGAATGTGTCACGGTGTTGTTTATGTCCCAGTGAGGTGGAGTTCCTGACTTTTCCTTGCCAGGTCTTGTGGCACAGCCACTTTTGTAACACAGCCTGATGATGTGTTGGCATATCTGCAAGTGAGGCTTCAACTGCTCTGAGCACTAATCCCAATTTGGTGGGTTTGCAATATGCAGGATCCACTGGTGATTTCAGTTCTGAGGAAAAGCATCTGATGCAGAGGTGTTTTTATTCTTCAATACAGAATTGAAGGGAATTAAATTTGCTCAGGAGGTTCTGGTACAGGCTCTAACTTGGTCTGTGTTACAGTTGGCTCTTTCCATTCTTAGATGTGAACAGTACAGCTTGTAACTCCTTTCACCTGTACCCTGAAACCAGTATATTCTATTAAAAGACCATTAGACTATGTAAAAAATGATGTGTGTGAAGTACTGCCAGTGTGTGATTAGTGGAAATAGACACAGCCATATTCATTTCAAAGAAAGCTATTGCAATTAACTGATCCAACCAATATGCCTGAAACTCCAAAGGGAGAGGGTAAACATTTATGCTGAGTTTATTTACAGGATCTAAAAGCTGAGATAAACATTCAGACCTGTGAAAAGAGTGTTATGAAAATAAATCTGCCACCTATTACTCACAAATTAGACATTTATATATTTTAGATATTTTATATATGTAATATATATCATTTTCATGGTCCAATGCAAAAAACCCAACAAACCTTTCCTTCTCTGTTTCCCAGCTAAAATAAGATTTAATTTCTGTCCAGCTTGCAGGTTGTTGTAGCAAACTGGAAGCTTACCTGTGCCAAGTCATAGATACTTAAACCCTTTGCAACATGGGAGCTTCCACCTATGACATGTAATATGATTTCAAATTATGCAGAAGGGCCCAGGGCTCGAGCCAGGACTCTGTGCTTTCAGTGCAAGCCACCAAGGCAGATCAGGAGAGTACAGAGGTGAAAGCAAGCCTCAGGGATTTGCACAGTGCAGGGGGAAAAAACCTGCCATCACCTGGGCTTGAAAAGCCCCAGAGTTGCACTGGAGGCCTTACTGATTACAAAAGAGCAAAAGTTTCTTAAACAGATGATGTTTAATGCATCACTTTATCCCTCATCAGTGAAGGGTCACACACAGAAGGGTTGTGGTCAATGGCTCGGTGTCCAAAAATAATTGATTAGAACAAGGCCGGGTTGGACAGGGCTTGGAACAATCTGGGAGGTCCATGACAGGAGTGTTGGAACTGGGTGATCTTTAAGGTCCCTTCCAATCCAAACCATTCTCTGGACCTCTGAGTAACCAATTTGTAGAAACCAGTGAGGAATAAAGCTGTGGGAAAGCTCATCATTGTAACTGAGGTGGCACAGCAGCAAGGTTAGAAAGATGCATTAAAGTTCATTTCTCTTCTGTTTGCTGAATGGTTCCCAGTTTGATATCGTTTGTCCAGTGGCTTTGGAATGATCACTCCAGCGGGAGCACATAAAGGGTGTATGTGGGAGCACCGGGAGCAAACACCCAGAGCTCAGAACTAGTAGGCTGCAAGAACACCGCTAAGATTGTCATTGGCTCGTGTCTTTCTTTCCTTCTGCTCTGTTGAGTTCTTCCTACCATTTTTCTTAATTATAATGCATATGTTTTAATGTAAATACATTTGGTTCTGAGGCTGCTCCTCTGAGATACTGAGCAGCTCTCAGGAGGCATCGGGGACTCTCTCAGCCCCAGGAATTACAACATACTCTCGAAATTTTACCCCTTGGCTGGATGCCTGTGCTTCAAATTTAACTGGCTTTGCCTGTATTTATGTCCAGACATTAGCTTTTATTTCCCAAACAGTTTTTCTCTGTTTAACCATGTGGTAATTGTTCTGGAAGACAATAGCATTTTTGGGTCACATTTTATAGCAGCTCAGCACAGTGAGGTGTTCAGTGATTGTCCTGTTGTTAGAAACCAGCTATCTCAAACAAATGACTTGGCTCTAATGTTTTGTTTGTTCCTTAAATATGTATGAATCACAAGGGAAAAATATTTAATTTCCTCTCATCATAACCTTTTCTCTTGTGTTTTTGTTTTGTTTGTTAATTTTTTTGTTTGAAGACTAAAATCCATGGGATTGGATTTGTGAAAATACATGCACCATGGAATGTGTTGTGTCGAGAGGCAGAATTCCTTAAGCTCAAGATGCCCACAAAAAAGGTGAGTCATGAAAACCTTTTTTTCCTCCTGAAGGCTAAGTTTAAACATATGCTCATCTCCAAGCACCTTAAAAATGTTGGTTTTTCTCCCCATGAGTATTTTAAAAGCAATTAACTAATCTGCTCCAAAAATGAGTGTCACAGACTTGCTTGTTTGGGGAAGCAGAAAAAATAAGTGGAAGGATGAATGGAAATCAAGAATTTCTGGCTGCTGCCACTATCTGTACATGATGAGAGTGATTTCACCCTTGGCACGTTTTAAAAGAAGAGGTTGCAACTGATGACATTCCTGTGTGTTTTGGACATTTTTTTTCCTCACCTGAGGCACTAGACTGCTAAAAATTAACATAAAAATAAGGATTTTTTTGGCTGGGCTTAGTGACTATTCATTATACATCGTGAGTCACGTTTGCAGGAGCTGGAGCCACTCTCCCACAAAATAAATTACCTTTCAGAATATTTGAAATATCATTAAAGAGATGACAGTATATTTTCATCAATTCTAAATCACCCGTGATAGATAGCTACCTGTTCAGTGAGCACAGCTTAGAGATGGATTAATATTTAAACACAGACTATGTGCATGTCCCAGACTGCAGAGGGAACTCTGTAATGGAGCAAGAGACAGTCTCAAAGCCCAGCATCATTTATTACAACCCTAAAACCACACTTTTGGTTTGGATTTCACATTAATCCCAATTATTGCCTCACTTACCACTGACTTTAATCAGAAACACAATTAGATAAAAGGTCTGGTTAAAGCTGCTCTGCCAGACAAGTAAAGTTCAGGTGGGTATTTTGGGGAGGGTTTGGATGTAAAAGAGGGCACCCAACCCTGCAGACATTGCCCAGTAGAAGCCATGTGTCTGGGAATACCCTTAGATCCCCAAATCCTTAGGTCCAGTTGATCTTCCTGGGGCGGGAGCCATCTCAAGGATCTGCACATCGTTTCTGTAGCTTGGAAAAGGAAGCCTGTAATCCTCTTTTGTACCTGCTAACATGATTCCTGCATTTAGTGCTACAGAACTGCAACTGACAACATGAAATATTTTGGTTCCTTTACATGGAAGAGGTGAAACTCCTGAAATACACACAGTATTCCTGGGAAACCACCTGGAGGGTTGTTTTGCACAGGGGCTCTGCAGCTCCTTTATGTCTTTGTTCCACTGCCCCAAGAAAACTCTGAAAGCCAGAGGAACCAGCATCCCAGGAGCCAGTGCTGATCCCAGTTGGATCATTTGGAATCAATCATGGGCCAGGTTTTGTCTCAGGCGAAGCAACAGGTTTCTTCTGCTTGCCTTGGTTTGACTTGGCCATCCATCTCTGTCTCTCAAAATGATTTCAAGAAGGCAAGCCATAGTCCTTAATCGATTGGTTTAGGTAAGCCAAACTCCTTAGTATATTGTGGTGTACTTACTTAATTGCTGCTTTACACCTCACAGTTCACCCTGACTTATGGAAAACTAAAAAGCAGTGGAGTTTGACTGTTTTTCCCTTTGCCCCCTCAGATGTATCAGATCAACCAGACCCACGGTCTTCTGAAAAAGATTAATTCTGTAATTCAAAAGATAACAGAGCCCATCCAGCCCAAAGTGGCAGAACACAAACCCCAGACGGTGAAGCGCCTCTCCTATCCCTTCTCCAGAGAGAAGCAGCACTTGTAAGTGAAATCTTACTCTAAATGTCCTCTTCAGCAGGTTCCAGCCCCTCTGGCAGCAGCTAAGGCACCAAAAGGTGAAGGGAAAAATGAGCACCAGCACTTTGTTAGGGAGTACTATAAAGAATAGTTCCAGTTTCAAGTAAATTTGTGGGGTTTTGTGGCTCACTGTTGAGGAATGGAGCCTTGTAGCGCCCCTCTGTGAAATGTCTGTGCATTTTAGCTGCTCTTGTGGCACAAAATGCATGTCTACATATCCATACACACCAACTGTTAGGCTGCCAAACACCACTTATAATATGGCTCACAATAGTCTCTTTTCTGCACCAAATAAAATGCTTCAGTAAAAAATGCAGCCCGAGACGTGACCTGATAAGTTTGAGTAATTTCATTTATCTGGTATGGGCAGCTGACACAGGTTCTGTCAACCAGGCCCTGTCTTTGAAGCTTTACCAAGTCAGTGGTGGCTTTGCCATCAGTCTCAGATCAGTAAGAACAGCTGTAAATGGGGGTGTAGGAAAAAATCATAAGGTGGGCTGTGAGTTTCTGCCAAAGTTTCTGCTGCCCTGGATTGCCTTGCTGCTGCCCTTCCTTGGCCACAATCCCAGAGGAGTCTCTTTGAAGGCTGTGTTTATGGATGTGCCTGCTGGAACAAACAACAGTTCCAGGGCAGCATTTCTTCACTGCACCTACGGGATTCTTAGTTGTTCATCAAGGGATGCAGAACACTGATGGAGTCGTGTGTGTTAGTTGGGCCAGTCAATGTATGTGACCTCTGATGTGCTCTTGGCCTTGCAGGGAATGGATTTGTGTATTTATTGAGCATGGGATGCTCCTGCAGAGAAGGAGCCTGGTGGCTCAGAGAAGGTCCCAAAGATGTTCCTTAGTGCAGGTGTGGATGTGCCTTTTGCTGTTTGCAGTGGTGGCTTTTTCAGTGGGACCAGCTGTGTCTTTGCTGAATTAGGGAGGCAAGAGTGGCCTCACAAAGCTTCAGGTACAAAGGAAAAATAAAGATTATCAGGGGAAATTCAAGGCCAGAGGTGGTCAGGAATTCAACTTAAATGATTATCAGCAGTCTCTTTTGTGCAGAAAAACCTATAAAGATATAAAGCCAGTGAAATGTATAAGCAACCTCTAAATTATGGGAGTTACGCTGGACTTTCTTGATAATGAGGTTTCTACAAGCTGCTCTTTAGCGTTAGCTCTGAGGGATCCCCAGGAGAAATGAATATATTGAAGGGGTCAAAAAGAGCAGGAAATTACTGACTTTTTTTTTTAAATCTAATGGGCTTCTGTCTAATCTTTTAACAGATTTGATTTGTCTGACAAGGATTCCTTCTTTGACAGCAAAACGAGAAGCACTATAGTAAGTACTGGGTATAAATAATTGATGGTGGGTAGTGCCTTAATTGTTGTCTTAACAGCCCCTTTGCCAGCTTTAGTACAATGCCTGTTCAAGTTTGCCTTTCTTAACCAAATGTCAGCAATCATCTGTGTTACTGAAATTATAAATAAAGCATTTCCAGATTGAGCTTATGTGCTGCAGTGTTTGATGCTAACAGGTTGCTGCCTTTTGGAAAATCATTTGGATCTTCTTTCTAGTTCAGAGTTAATATGGGGCGTAGTTTCTTAGTAGACATATCACCAGAAAGGAATATTTAGTTTCTGCCACTAGCTGCCTGTACCTCTGTTGGCACCTTTACCTTTTTGTGACTATACATCGCTCTTTTTGCAAAATGCTGAGAAACACCCTGTGGGAAATTCCAATGGAACCGGCAGGTATTTGCAGGGAATATTACTTATAGTTTCTTGGGGGGCAGTTCTCTAACTTCACTTTCCTGCTTTGAAATTCCAGTGTATGCCATAAGGTAGGTCCCCTCTAGCTTGAAGTGCAGTGGTTTGATGTGAGTGCAAATTATCAGGACAAGGTGAGCTTGATCAGGGGAGCAGCACAGAAATGCGAAAGAAAAAGACAAATATTGATTTGGTTTGTTTGCCATAAAACATTTAACTTGAGCTTGGAGAAGGAAAAAAACCCAGCAGCAGAGATTGTGTTTGTAGTCTTTCTTTTATATATATATTTATATATGTCTAGGTGTATAGTAAAAAAACCTTGTAAGTACAAGGAACTTAAGGGAGCAAATGAAGAGTTAAAATTCCTGACAGCAGGCTGAGTAAGGCAGCAAGACAAAATGGTACCACAGAGCAAGAGAGTGAGCAAGACCACTGCAAAATGGACTGAAACAAGAGTTCATAGCAGAGGCTGAGAGGAAAAGAAAGGATAGGGGGTTTTTAAACCACTCAAGGAACACCGGACATAGAACAATAATGCTGGTAGTATGCTGCTTTATCTTTGAAACCCCTGTAAATCACACAGTAATGAAGGACATATCAAATGTTTCCAAACACCATTTTATCCTGTGTTCGTTTCTGTTTGTATTCTTCTTTCTTAAAAGTTCTCTCCTGCCTCTCTCATATGTATTTTTGAACCACAGTGCAAATATTGACCCTTCCGCCTACAGCAGAATGAACAGGAATCTAGTCACTACCCATGAGTCTTTGCTGGGCAGAAACTAAGCCCAAGACCTTTTGGTTATTAAAAAAGAAAATAAAAAGATTATCCAAGTGGAAATTTCTCTGTGACAGCCCTTTAACTCGCTGGGGTTATGAGACAACTGGCAAATGTGCTGTGGGCCTTGCCCCAGGTGCCCTCACTTGCTCCCTCATGTGAATTGGGAGGCAGTCAAGGTAGGACAGGGCTTAGGGAGCCAGGGAAGCAGTCCTGGCTCCTCAGACAGGCCAGGCAGTGGGCAGCAGGTGCTTTTGCCCAGGGTTTTCCCTGTGCTGCCTACTCCCCTGGCAGCCTTGTGCCAGCCAGGCGCTTGCCTTGCCCAGGAGCTCAGCCTCTTGGGCAGCCTGCTGAGCTGTGCAAAGGTTATTGGACAATAAACGCTGTAAATCCCAAAATAAATACATCTGTTTTGCCACTGAGGTCAGGCAGGCTCAGAAATGTTAAGGTCAGCCCGTGTTAGTGCAGTTTGCTGACGGGCTGCATGCTGAGGACACTCTGTGAGCCCGGAGCTCTGCCGGGGTCAGAGCCAGCCTGTGCCAGGCAGGCCAAGCAAGAGCTGGTCCAGGTAGAAAAGGGCCCCTGATTCTCAGTCAGTGCAAAAATAGCACTGCTGGGTCTGTGCAACCCTGCTTCTCCTGATCAATTCTCCTGTAGCTGGCTATTTAGTTAAGCATTTCTCTCTTGTGCGGATAACTCAGTGTGGAAAGCTCCAAGCCCTGCTCTCCTGAATGCCATGACTTTTACTAAACAATGGTGACTTCATCGATGTCTTGCTTTTGCCAATATTTGAGCTGTGGACAAAAAGTTTGTGCTTTTCACTGCCAATGTCTGAAGTAACCCTTCCCTTTCTTTTATTTTGCTTCTGCAGGTTTATGAAATATTGAAAAGAACGACATGTACCAAAGCAAAATATAGCATGGGTAAGGAACTTTATTTAGCTCTAAGATCAATACCATTTTCAGGTACTGAGAGCAATTGCACTTTGTAAATGGCTGTGGAGTTTAGGTTCTTCCCCTGCTCTCTAATTTGATGTATGTGGATATAATTGTTTTAGCTGAAAATTTAATTAATGTAGCTGTTTGACATTTTTTCAAATGCGAGTGTGGATATTGGACTCTAAATGAAATGGTAAGTCAGCATGTAGCCCCTGATGTTACCTGGGTCTTTCACAGCAGGGCAGCATGGTGAGATAAACCAGTGGGTAAGCTGCGCCTTGGCTCTGTTTTGCACTCACTGAGTTGGATGAGGGTATTACCATGGATTTCAGTAACTGCCGTGAAGTTCTATGGCTTGGCCTGTTCCTGTTCAGTAGGAAACTCATGTTTTATTGGGAGGTGGTTTCTCAGTGCCTTGAGTGAAGTGTTCTTCACTGAAACACTGTCTTGAGTGGACCTGAGATAGCCCAGTGGAACTGATAACCCAGTGGAAGAGCCAAGGACAAAGGCTTGCCCTGGAGCTGGCCCTTGTTGCAAGTCAGTGGGTGTGAAGTTTCTACTGCCATAACCAATAATTTTGGGGTTTCAGCCTTACGGTTTGTGTTGTAAGAATTAAATTCATAATACAGCTGACCATGAATTGCAAATCAGGTGACCTTAAAGATTTGTTGGCAACTTATCCTGTTCAGCTGTTACATGCTTTATTTTATACTTGTCATGATGTGTAGGTACAGAATTGACCATGGGACCAAAGTTAACAAATAGTTAATGGCAAATCAAAATAAATAAGGCAGAAGGGTGAATTCCCAAAGTTGTATGAGCAAAGTGCGAGAAAATGTTTGATGACTGTTGAAACCTGTTGTAGCACTTATTTGCTTACAAGCAGTTAAATAAAACAATGAGAACTTGAATTACAGGTAGTTCTGTTCAATATTGACCTATCAGCTGCTTAGAAAGACATCAAATAATAGAAGAATAACTATGCCAGAAGTAATTTCCATGCTTTGGCTTTCGTGTTGAAGTAACAACATACAATGTACAATTGTTGACTCCTTCTATACACTAAATTTTGGTGTTCAGCCAGTATTAACAGAAGTGCTGTTCTCTGTAGCCTGGGAAATCCAAATTCATCTGTGACTTTCAGGACCCTTTTCAAGTCTGGTGCTGGATCATTTTCATTGGAAATTACGTCGTTGCACTCTTGAAAGGGGAAGGTCACACAGCTCAGTTTGAATTCTTGCCTTGGAGTTGGTTTCTCACTTGATTTTTTTTTCTTTCTGTCTTTTTTTTTTTTTTCATTCTGGCCCAGAAATGGGAAACACATTAGAGATTAGTTGAACAGGACCGAGGCTAAAGGATGGTAGAGTGTTAGGATTCCTGGATTGTTCTTCTACCTAAGACTAGCAAGGCCACACAATATATGTAATAAAAATGTCATTAGGCCAACCCAGCCATGGGCACTCAGCTTAACTCAATCAGATGCTTTGTGTTCCAGTGCTGGAATGCTGGGTTACAACCCAGCAAACAGATTTAAGCAAACACAGATAATGCTTCAATGTTGCTGCCCAGCAGGAAAGAGGCAGCTGCCCAGGGAACACTGTAGCCTTTCTTGTTTATTTTGGAAATCTGTGGAAATGTGAATGTGCCCTCCTTGTTAAATGTAGATGTGTAGAAGGGGACTGTGCAGCTCTTCGTTCGGTCGAACAGCCCTAGAAAAGTAATTTATCTGCTCACTAGTTGTTTCTGCCAGAACATTTGCAGACAATTCATAGACCTGTATAATCTTAAATAGGATTTTGAAAATTAATGATACTGCAAGATACTGAGCACTCCAGAGCTGTTCCTCCAGCAGGTGATTAGTATCTCGAAAATGTTACTGAACTCGAAAAATTCCCATTTGAAGAGCAATCAAAACTGACTCTATGAACCTGCAGGGAGCTGGGTCCTGGTTCACAGTCACTGTTCCTCCAAATCCAGTCCCACACTCTTTTCTTAGCAATGAACTGATGGGTGACATGGAGCACAGTGTAGCACATAATTTTTCTTTTCTTTTTTTAAGCCCTTTTAAATTCTCCCCAGTGCCAGTGGCCAGATTTATTATTTTTTTGGTCCTGGTTGGCATTAATCACTGTTGCCTTGCACAAGACAAGTCCTTGACTTAGCTCTGATTCAGCACCCTGACCTGGTTCACTGGCTCCCCAAAATGGATGATACAACACCTCCAGACAGGGTTAGCACTCCCATCATTGGAAATAGCTATATTAGTGCCAGCAGCTGCAGCAGGAACTAGAGAAGGAATGAGCTGCAGCCCTCCAAGGTCCAGGTTCCAGTGTTTGGGCATGGTGCTGGGAGCTGCAGTGCTGTGCTCCTCCAAACTTCCAGATTAATTGCTCCCGTGCCACCCGTACCCCAGCTAAGGAGGACAGCACCCCTGGGAGGGCAGGATGCCTTGCTGCCCCGTTTGCCACATACACTTTATAGATGAAGCATTAATTGCTCTCAGCCTCATGCATGTGACTAATAAACGGATGTGTAAACAGGGAAAGGAGAGGGAAGAAAGAAGGAAACTACCCTTTTAAATAAAAGACGAAAATGTGGTAAATATGGTAAGTATTACGCCAAGGTCTTGCAAAGGCTTTCCCTACAATTTCTCTAATCAATCTGAAATCTGCATTCAAAACTTCTGCGTGGGTGGTGAGTGTGGATGTGTGTTCCCGTATGCCATCAATTCCAGCCATATTCTCCTTGTGATTGAGCCTTCTGCTACACTTTCAAATCTTCAGGCTTGCCCTTAAATCAAACTGACTTTTCAGAAAATGCAATTTGTTTTAATGACTGATTTCAA
Source organism: Campylorhamphus procurvoides (assembly GCA_013396655.1). Lineage (NCBI taxonomy): Eukaryota > Metazoa > Chordata > Aves > Passeriformes > Dendrocolaptidae > Campylorhamphus > Campylorhamphus procurvoides. Next base: position 730,728 of record WBMV01007704.1, read on the forward strand.
GTCATTGGCTTCTACTTCTTGATTCTCAAATATATATGACTTCCTCTTGCTCTCTGCAGTTTTCCATTTCATAAAATGAGTAGTGTATAATAACCCATATGATTAAACATGAAACTACATGGAAAGGAATGAGATGGCAGAAAAGTCATTATCTGATCAAATGACTGTTATTTTGAGGGAAATCTCCGTGAAGGATGATGAAGTGAGACTGTCTAACCTTGAAATTATAAATAACTATTATGTCTTTATTTTTCAAGGGATTACCAGTCTGCTTGCCAATGGAGTTTACAGTGCTGCATATCCTCTGCATGATGTAAGTGATCTTGTAAAATATATTACATGTCTACTGTCTGTCACCAAGAAATCCTTCATGTGTTACGTATTAATGGCATCCTCCCAGACACGAGTGTTTTGGATCCTGACTTTCTCCTCGCTTGTATCACGACTGCAGGAGTTTCTGCAGGTTGTTTCCATCACTCTGCTCACTTTCAGTGAATTCTCCACCTCTGTGTTACATTTGATGATCATAAATTGTGCTGGACCCTGACATAAGAAGGCTTGTTTTGGTGGTTTAGGAAATGAAATGCTTCTGCAATTTTCTGACCTGCTCCTGAGATCCCTGGCCATCAGTGCTAGGAAACACATTTATTCCTGGGGCACCAAGGGCTGATTCCCTCATCCATGTCTGCCAGTGTCTCCTTGGCAGCCCTGAGATGTCAGCAGCTCTGTGTCTGTGTGCCTGTGGTTGCCCCTGCAGGAAAAACCATAAGCATTTTTGTAAGTGACATATTGCATGGGACAAGGTGTGACTGCAGATCTTCTTACCGGTGACACCTGTTTGGGGCAGTCCAGTAAGATGTCCAGAGTGTGTTCCACTGTGGTGCTCATGCAGAGGGTTATGGAGAGCTAAGGAATTGTGGTGGCACTCATAGCCAGGCTGGGGGATCCCCACCCTGCCAGAGGTGCACACAGGTGGATGCTGCTGGTATTTTTGCTTAGAGGTTCACGGCACAGCTAGAAGTGACAAACACATGCCCTTAGCCTTGCAGAAAATCTTACAGGTGCCAAGGGGACATGGCAGTCTTCTGCTTGCTCCTGATGTCCTGTTTGTGTGAGCAGCCGGGGCTGTAGTGCCTGGGGCCGATTTTGTGGCTCAGGATGTGAGGGTGAAGTGTGTTTTCCTGGTTTGCTGCTCCCCACGCTCACACTGCTTTTACATGGGACTATGAGATATCTTGGAGCAACTGAGACCAGAACAGCCTCTATCTGCCTGATAGTTTATTATAAATGTCAGAACTCTCAAACTACAGCAATAATGTGTAGAAATCGAGAAAAGCTAAATAAACTTCTCTGTGTGTTCTTGTCTCACATCTTTAGACAGCTACTGATAGTCTTGAATGTAAGTTATTTATTGTCTTAGTTTACTCCTTTATCATATTTAAAAATAGCTCCAAATTAAAACCTCAAATCTAATCAGCCCTGAGTGTTTGGAGTCTGGATAGGGATCAGTTCTCTCAGCGGGTTTCTGCTCTTTCAAGTGCACTGAGCTGAACCCCAAATGCCATGGCAATACCACATCCTTTCCCCTGACGTTTTTAGGCCACCTTTATCACTTATTCATTCCTTTTTCCCCAGTGACAGACACTATTACTCTTTCTTAATGTGCCTGATGGCAGAAGATGGAGTGTGCCATGACAAATGGACTCCTAAAATACAGCATTATTTTACAGATTGCTTTTTCTGGTTTTGATGCATTGAGTGAGGGGGATACACAGGAATGCAAGATGCAGAGCAGCTCTGGGCACGACTCCCTGAATGATGCAGATTTTCTCTTTTTTTGAAGGGTGACTATGAAGGTGAAAACGTGGAGCCCAATGACAGGAAAGTAAGTTGATACAAAGGGGGTTTAACATGTTCACAAGAGCTCCGGCCTGAAGAGTCACCTGCTGGAATCTGGGTGTTTGCCAAGGTCTCACAGCAAATACTGCAAAAAGGCACTAAATGCCAAGCAGTAGAAGGACAGAAGTACTTTTCCAGAGTTTAAATTTGCACAAATGTGGAATGTAGTATAATATGAATGTGTACAAATAAGGAATGTGTACAAAGTACCCAGCTCGGTATATTTCATGCCACGTTGGTGAGAATATCAACAGCATTTATGTGTAACCCCTTCCTAAAGTTCAGGTGGTGTCATTTCAGGCCAGCTCTGATGAGAATATGCTCAGTCATATTCTGGTGTCTGTATCAGCCATAAATCCTGCTTCTTTCCAGTCTCAGCCCTGCAACCTCTGCTGAATTTATGCTGATCTGCAGTGTGAGGATCAGAACTGGGGAGGGGGGGAAGCAGTCAAAAACATAAGCATGAAAGTGACTGGGAAGGATAAATATTGAATGTTTATCAGGAATAAGAGGTCCCCAGCAAAGCTGTAATGTGTGCTCCTCAGGCAGAAACTGCCCCGTGGATGTACAGTGAGGCATTGCATCACTTTTTGCTTAAATCCATGGTTTGAATTGTGCTTTTGTTGTTTGTGAAGTCAAAGACATTTGCTCGTGGTGGTAAAACAAGTACAAATTACTCCAAAGAAGTACTTTTCATGAGAAATCCCCAAGTTTTTCACCTTTTGTGGAGATGGTGATTTCTTAAATTCAAAGTGCAGTTACTGCACCCTCCCCATCACCCCTCCCTAAAGAAGACAAGCTTTTGTCTGCGTGTCAGACAAAAACTGAAGTACAGAGGTTGCAACCAGTTCTCTCAGGAGCAGCTGTTGAGTTGGGGTGCCCTGTGTGGCCTTTCAGACCTGAAACTTTGCCTTGCTAGTTAGTTTCGTGGTTTCGCCTCCAAAGAAATGCTTTGGACATTCAGTTTGGAGGAAAAGCAGAGCTAAAGACTTTCAGGTCAGACACAGAAAATAGGGACCCAAAATTAAAGGTCTGCTGGGCCTTAAAGTGCAAAGGGCTCATGAAAAGTGAGTGGATGTTACTGCCCTCCCTCTGTTGACTGGTGTTAAAAATCCCACATACCTGTCATATCATTATTAAGAAGCAAAAATAGGATGAAAGTCCAGATTTTCTGAAAGTGTCTAGATTATCTCCTTCATTACTAATGTTTCAAACCTCACAGATTCACTCATTTCACAAGTTCATTGTGTGTTTGGTAATGTTTACCTTGGCTTTTGACTTTCAGTTCCCTCAAATAATCTTTTGGTGTCTTTTGGCATGTCTGTTCTGGTTTCTTGAAGCTTTCTTTAATCTCATGCATTGCTAGGCTAGGCCTGTGCCTTTTTTTAACAAGAAAATTAAAGATTTGAGGCATAGAAATGAAGTAAATATTTAGGTCTGTGCACTGATCTCCTCTAATCATGTCTTTGAAGCTGTGCTTTGAATATCAGGCTGATAAATGTCAGAATAAATGAGATAATTCATTTGTACTTTAGACACAAATTTGGTTTCGAGTTGCACAAAACTAAAACATGGCACTGATGCAAAATCTCTTTAGCTTAGTGTTTTCCTGATATGCCTGACCAGCTTAGATCACAGAAAAGGAATGCAATTTCCACACAAACTTAGCTGTAAAAAAGAAATTAACAAAAAAGAATAATAATAATAAAAGGAAGGGGCTTAGCTAGAGCACATGGATGTCGAGGTGTCCCAAATCATTGCTTCCCAGACATAGGCAGAGAGCCTTAAAATTTTGGAAAACGTGGCTGAGAGAAACCTAAAGCAGAATAAAATTAAAATATACGAGAATGTTGCTGTTTCACAAAGGCCTGCTGTTAGGATTCAGTTTCTCCCTTTACTGTTGTAAGGATATTAATAAAGATTAATGTTTTCGTGTTGCTGAGGGGAAAGCCTGCAGTCCACTTAGATTTTTGATCTCATATCTCTGTAAAGGTTAAAGAAGTTTTGGGTTTGGATGTTTTTTAATAACTGGAACCATTTGCATGAGAAGTACAGCAGATGCTCTCTCTGAACAAAATTAATCATGTTGCCCTCCCTCTAGTGATGCTGGTTTGGTGTGGGTTCCCCATTGAGTTTCTTCCAAAGCTGGTCCAGGTGTGCAACCCTCACCCACTGATGGAGGGCTGTGTCACCAAACTCTGACATTTTGTTTTATTACCCCATAATCATTGAAAATAAACACCTCAGCAATAACCAGTTTGTGCTCTTACATTTGAGGAAAAACAAAAGTGATGGAGTTGTTGAATTAACAAAAAACAGAAGTGACCTTCAAAGGATCTTCTTGAAATATCAATCCTTGGTCCAGGAACATCCTGCTACCAAGTTCATGTCACGGGGATGCAGCAAGGGGAGATCTGACCTCACAAGCAGATGTAAAGCTGTTCTTCCCCCCAGAGGAGGTGATGACTGAGTGGCCAGAGAGCCCAGTTCATCTCCTTCAGTATTTCTTGGATTTCTTGTTCACTCTGTTAGATGAACTGCATTAATAAAAAAAAAAAAACCCAACAGGTCTGAGAAGCACTATTTATATATTTTACAAAATAAAGGATAAGCTGGAGGTCTCAGAGGAACCTCTTTTTGTGAGGAATTCAATTTTTTCAGTCAGTAATGGGGCTCATTATTTTTCTTGGGCCATATCCTAACCAAAAAGAGGAGTGGAAATCATTGGGTTCTTGTGGTTTAAAGCTGCAAAGAATCCTAAATGCAGCCTTTGAGACACCTCTCCCCAGCACCTCCTGATGGATGCTGAATTATATAGTTTGTATAGCAAAAAACAAACCAGTTTACTCTAAATTCTTTTTCTGCCTTCTAACTCAAACATATTCATCTTTCCCATCCATCCTGCTACAGACCTACAGATCATAAAACCAGTCCTGCTCTCCCTGTGGTTATCCATCAACCCAGTGGCTGAAGAGGCTTTTAATGTACTAGAATTCATCACAGTGTTAGAGCGTGCCAAATCATCACATTTATTTTTAATACTTAATGCAGGCTGGGTGTATTGGCACACTGCGGGCTGAGCCCCCACAGTGGTGGGGCCAGTTTGCTGGGGCCAAAGCAGAACCCACTGGAGGGAGGGGGGGTGTGTTCCCTCAGCTCTCACCTCTCCCCTCTGTTTTCCAGCTCCTGTGTGAGGAGTGGGCGAGCTATGGCGTCTTCTACAAATACCAGCCCATCGACCTGGTGAGGTGAGAGCCCAGCCTGTAAGGACATGTTCCCGTGGGGCAGAGATGCTCTGTGGGTGTCCCTGGGGGGATGCTGCCCTCGGTGCCACCCCAGGGGAGTCCGGAGACTGGGAAATTCCTTGGGAGAGAACGAGTTCTGTGTGAGTTCAGAGCATTCTGGTGCATCCCACCTACAGGGAAAGCTTTTAATTTTGAATTACCTTTGTTTGCTCATGATGAGGTGCCTTTTTAAAGAAGATTCACTCACAGAAGACGCAAAGGCACCAATTTGCGGAGCAGAAACATGGGGGGAAAAAATGACTAGTTGGACTGACTTGTTTTCATGGTGCCTGTATCTCTGGATGAACTCCAAGCATCATGAGAAAGAGAGCCCTCTGAGAAGAAAAAAATTCCCACAGGTCATCAGATCTTACTTTCTCCATGCTTAATCCATCTGTGATTCATAATTTTAGCCACATTTTATTTTAAGAAATGGGAAACATTTCTCTCTCTCCTTCTTTTTTTTAAATGTATTTCAGAAAATACTTCGGAGAGAAGATTGGGCTGTATTTTGCCTGGCTGGGAGTTTATACACAAATGCTCATTCCAGCTTCAGTTGTCGGGATTATTGTTTTCCTGTATGGCTGTGCCACTGTGGATGAGAATATACCCAGGTAAAATGAATAAATCAATTGATTCTGCTATTGCAGGGCACCAGAAACCCAGAGTTACCTTTCTTTAGAAGTGTTTTGTCGTGTAGGGTGAGCCAAGCTAAGACTGTGGCCCCTGGTTCCCGGGGCTTGCTCTGGGCCACCCATCCCAACACCCCAGCCTGTTTCCTGGCTGTGGCTTCCCAAGGTGTGGCTGTGCCAGGTGGCTGCTGCTGGAGAACGGTGTGTTCCTGCCCCTCTCCATCCTCATGCCCTGCAGGCTTCGTCTTTTGGAAGCTGTGCCTAAAATGAAGCCACCTCCATGGGGAGGGGGGGCTCCCAGCCCCACTGCTCTCAGCTTCCAGTAAGTGATTGAGCTCTGCCAAGGGCACAAAACAGCCCATTTTTATCTAATTAGCATTTATTGTTAGCATTACTTGTGGAGTTTGCATTGATGTCCTAAAAATAATTCTTGGCCAGTTGCTCAGGTGGCTGTTTGGTTTTTTCCCCCCTAACTCAGATCATTGTGTTTAAACAAACCAACAAAATACTGCTAATGATGGGGTTTGGTGCTTCCCAGCACAAAGGGCTCAGGGAGAACACTGTGTGACTTAGAGATGCATCAAGAATATACATCTCTCAAATAAGCAACTGTGATCAGATTAACAAAATCTTGATGTCCTCCTATTTTTAATCCTTTTAGTAAGTTTTATAATATTTTTAAAGCCCTCTGATTTTGTATTATTTGCCCTGCCTGCATCATCAGCTGGAGATACAAATTACATGGTTTGTACAACAACCATGAGCTCTGCATAACAAAGCAGATAATGGATACAGAAAAATAGATTATTTTTATTCATTAAAATTGCTTTGTACTGCTTCCAACAGTTAAAGAAAGTCAAAGGGAGGGTCACTGTTGCTATTACACAGATGGAGCACACAGAAGATAAATTGGTTGAACTCCAGTCTTTTGATACTCAGCACATCCCTTGAACCTTATCTGTCACTGTAATCAGTATTTCAAAACAAGAGTTTTATATTTTACTTTATTTTATTCTGTAAGATCCTATAGTAGAAGGCAGAGGGACTTATGCCTTTCCTAGTGCTCTCTCTGGTTCCCTGGAGGGAGTGAGACAGGAACCATGAGGATTTCAGACCTTACAGGTCTGCTCTGAGCCGTTTGAGCCTCTGAAGGTTGTACACCCTGGTCCTACAGACCAGAACAGCTGCTGTCCCGACGAGAAAGGACCATCAGAGCCTGAGGATGGAGCCACACTGACCATGCTTTTCCCATCTCTGTTGCTTTGTTGCAGCATGGAAATGTGTGACCAGCGGAACAATATCACCATGTGTCCCCTGTGTGACAGGACATGCAGTTACTGGAAGATGAGCTCTGCCTGTGCGACTGCTCGTGCGAGTCATCTGTTTGATAACCCTGCAACTGTCTTCTTCTCAGTCTTCATGGCTCTCTGGGGTGAGAAGATCTATGCCTTCATGTTAAGTGTTTAATTATTTAAAATACAACAGGAAGAAACACAAGAGATAAAGCAGTATATTTATACTCAGGCAGTTAATGATATAAAGAACTTTTCTTTTTTTCCTTCTTTTTTTTTCTCTTTCCCATGAAACTGTCACACCCAAATTTACATTCTGGACTGGAGGCTAAGATTCAAAAGTTGCTCAAGCAGAATATCAAATGAAATTGTTAAGCATCTGTCATAAAACTGCTGCGTGGTATGTCAAAAATTCATTAACGGGATTGCACAGCTTGCCAAAAAAAAAAAAAATCTCTTTGCTGAGCCAGCTTCCACTTTAGAACATTAGAGAAGAAATGTATTAATGCACTCTGGGATTGAGGGGAGGGCTCTGGGGGGAAGTGTAATGGCCTTTAGCATCTTCAGGACAAACCAACATTGATTCCTGAGTGTGCTCACAGATGCAATTAAGTTTATCAGCAGGCAGACATGAGAGCAGACCATGAAGTGGCTTTGGAGGTATTTTTCCTAGTGCTGGCTGCCCTCGTGCTTTGAGCACATCACTTAACCTTTCCTGGCATATCTCTAGAACCTGGGCAAAAATATTAACCCTCTCATGAAATCATTGTGAGAATTCAGGAATACTTATGGAAGGCTTTTCTCTTCCCTGCTGGAGGAGGGATGAGGACCCCAATCCCAGGCATGGGTACTCGGGCAGAGAGTTTTGGTGGCCACACACCCAGCATCAGTGAGAGCAGCATGAGATGGTGTTTGTCTTCTGCACACCATGTGAATTAACATAACCTTTTGGATTATATTTCATCCTAATAACATGAGTTTTTATTTGTCCTGGGAACTGTTTTTACGTTGCCATTCATCTGAACTGATTTAATTCCAATTCTACATAATTCAATTTAAAGCCATGTCTTTTTGACCAAGATCTCTATGTGAGATGATAATGTTTTAGATGCAATGCTAAGAGCTCATTATCAAGTAGCACAAGGAAAAGGGCGAGGACAGAGGGATTTTGGGCACAGTGGGGTGCAGGTTTGGAGGGAAAGCTGGGAAGTGGTGGTGGGAGGCTGAGCTCACCCAGCTTCACAGCAGAGAGGAGGGGCTGCTGTCTTACAAACCATCATCTTGCCATGCAGCTTGCAGGGACAAATGTGATACACCCCAAAGCAGTGTCAAGTTTCAGATACTCCAATTCTCTCATGCAGAAAGTCAAATATCAACTTCTGTCTCCCTTATTTACCATTATTGCGAACCCCATGTGGATCTTGGCATGTAATACTCTTGTCCAAAAAGACACAGTCTGCCTCCCTTTCCACAGCAAACATGGGTCTTTTCATCCATTTTTTTACAGGCCAGGACAAAGCAAGGCAGATTGGCAGAAGCCAATTTCTGGGCTCTCTACAATATCTGGGAACGTTTGGAATTGGAATGTTAAACCCCTCAAGTTCTCTGGAGTCAACACAAAATTCCATTGTGGCACAATACCTTATAAAAAAAATGTTTCAGGGACATCCTTTTCAATTGGGAAAATAAGAACTCTTCCCACATAGTTTGAGCTTGTGTTGTTAATTCATGTACATTTGAAGAGCTGAGGCAGGGGAGACCCAAGACCTGCTCAGGTAACCCAGGGTGCCCTCAGCACAGCAAGAAGATACCCCCGAGCCCAGGAGGATTACTGTGTGCACACATTGGGCCAGGCTGCCTTTGTGTTGTGGTGGTGAAGTCCACTCCCACAAGCCTTAAACCAGCCATAGAACCAAAATGAGCCCTGGTCAGAAGTTCAGCATTAACCATGGACTGTAGCCCAGTGCTGTTTGGGATTAAATGGCATTAAAAATGTCAGAGTATCCAGATAAGATCGTCTGGACAGCAACCTTTGGGAATTTTTAAGCTCTGCTCACACTTAGGAGAGCAGATGAAATATGAAAACGCAGGTGTTCTTGGCAGAGTAGTGATGCATCACTCCCTGGCACCTCCACTGAGGGCTTCTGGCTGTGTTTCAGAGTCCTTCCATGCTGCCTTGCTGTAAGTCAGTGCCACAGGGGGGTTTCCAGAAGTGTGTGGTTCATTTTCCTTGTTCCTGGCTCTGCATGGGAGCTGCAGCCCCCGGCGTGAGAACAGCCCGGGAGGGGAGGCACTTACAGCTCCATGACACAGCCCCTCTCAGGACACAGCTCTGGCCATCCCGCTTAAACAGGAAGCCTGTGGCTTCTGAAGGGGCTCAGTTGCAACTTTTCCATGTGAGAGTTTCGCTTGGAAGGCGAATGAATGTCATGGCCCCAGCCTGGCTCCAGTCATAAGGGTGTCCTTCCCTCCTCAGTCAACTTTCTTACCCTCTCCCTGCCTCTGTTTTTCTCTGGATTTGAGTGTTTCTGAGCACATCTGTTAATACTCAGCACAGGAAACTCCCCTGGGAACACCATTTCTTGGTAGACTTGCCTCTTTCATAACTATTTATTTATTATACAACACTGGTGTATTCCCGGCATCTAAATATGTCCTTTGAGAACGCACTCGGTCTCAGGGGAAGATAGACTGATATAGACTGGGATCATTCACTGGGACTCTAGCGTTGTTTTTTTTCTCTAAGTTCTCTCCATCAAAAAGAAAATGTCAGTGGTTTTAATGATAAAAACCCTAAAAGTCTTCCTTTTTCACAGCCTGCCCACCTGTAGCTTTCACACTGGCATGTGTATTTGGGTTTGGGTGTGATGATTAGGGCCAAACATGCTATTACAATCACTAGATGGATATAATTACATGATACCAAGATAAAACGCTTTTATGTCTTTGAGAGAATAAGTCTACTATCAGTTCATAGTTAAATCACTTGTGTTTTATACAGGTAGCACACGGGTTTGTTTGCGCTTATGGATGAAATTATATGCAGATGAAGACCAGTAATATCATCAGTCACACATATAAACATTTAAACAAGTTTGTGTGCCTGATTTTCTTAGACCCCTAACCCTTAAAAATTGCAGGGATCTTTGTGCATGAAGCTGTGGATGTACCAAATGCCCTTTTTTTAGCTTACCTAGAAAAACCATTTGGCTCCTGGCATGGCAGTATCTCCCAGATGGATGTGACTGTTGCATAAAAGCGAGCAAAGATGAAGTTATATGGTATTATATGTTAAACTGTTGTTTCAGCTGCCACCTTTATGGAACACTGGAAGAGAAAACAGATGCGTCTCAACTACAGGTGGGACCTGACTGGGTTTGAAGAGGAGGAGGTTTGTCCCTTCAGTTCTGACTCTTTGACTTCCACTGCCCTGACCTGACAGACTTTGCCTCATGGGGAACTGCTCTTGGGATGGTTCCACCATTTAGGAGACAGGAAAAATCTCTATACATGAACTATGTGAGGGTTTTGTACCAAGGGTATGACTAGTACATCTTGTTGCCATAGAAACGTAATTGTATAGCTACAAAATCTCATTTTTTTGGAGTGTGTAGTCGGGTCACACCTAGTGTAGGCATGGAATATACAGCTCAGACCTTCCTGCTGGGCTGGTGCCAGAGTGCCAACAGCTCAGGACCTCATTCATCATACACTGCTGTAAACCAGGAATGAACGCACCGAAGCTGATAAAGTTACAGCGCTGTAAAAGAAAGCACTGAGAAATTCCTATTAACTTTAACAATGCAGGATCAAGCCCTGACTTGGAAAATACCTAAGAAAACATTGCCAGACATGTGGGCTTGGGGAGGGACACAGTGGGGAGGTGCTGGGGTTTCTTTCATTGGCTAAAAAAAATAATATCCCTGGCCAGAGTGACACTAAATATGCTAAGAGCATAAAAGGGAAAAGGACTGAATTTGTGTGAAAAAAAGCTCTTCGAAACCAATGGAGTTTTAGGAAGAAAGGGGAAGCTGAGAAGCTGCATCCCCCCTCTTTCATGTTAATTTTGTCACTTTACAAAAACAATAAAGGAGGCACCATCCTGGAGCAGACCAGAGTCCCAGCCCCCCAGCCTTGCCTCGCTGCTGTTATTAAAAGAACTATGACCTCCCTTGTCATATCTCTAGATGTTCTAAATAGATACACAACAAATACTGCTCACGTGAAACAAAACCCTCCCCAGCCCTGGGTTTAACACGACCCAGCTCACTGAGCCTGGCCCTGCTATTGTTCCCCTGTCCCCCCAAGTCTTTCTGTGTGAATTAGCTCCCCTAATATGCTTACCTGCTCCGTAATATATTTAGGGGCCCTGTGCCAGCAGCCTCTGTGCCAGGTGCTGGGCTAGTTCATACCTGTTTACTGGGATTTAATATGGGGATTTATTTCCTGGACACTGCACTGCTCTTGTATTTTTGGTAACTTGTCATCATACATGAAAGTGGAGAGGATTAAGTGTATCTTTCCGATGTCTATCCCTTTGTGTCTGAGTTCAGAGCTCTACACAGGAGCTGTTAATCCTGTGTATTTTATTCTGTGTTTTGGGTTCTCAGTGCTAGATTATATAGTTGTGTATTTAGCACAGAATTTAAGCTGCTCCTATCTCTGATTTTGGGAAAACTAAAGCTTGAATCCTGTTGAAGAATCAGGGTTTCAAGTGAAATATTAAACCCCAGATGTTCTCATCTTCTGGTATGTAGGGAAGCCTTGTTCATATAACACCTACAGTGATGTTATTAAATGTAGAATGTGAGTAGACTGCTTTTTGCCATCCAGTGTACCTATGTTTTATGTAATTTTTAAAATATCAATCCCGTATGACCTGAAACACTTCAGTAATCAAATTTTTGTTTATTTGTGTTTTTTTTCTTGTTTTTCGTGGGGTTTTTCTGGTTTCCTGAAGGAGGCAGTCAAGGTTTGGAAAACATTTTTTTTTTAATCGCTCCTACCTTTTTTATTCCATGTCTACTGATGAATGCCATCTTTTGATCTCCATTTCTTCTTTTTTGAGCATCAGATTTTCTTTAAATCTCCCACTGGTTGCTTTGCCTTTACACCCTCCCCCTCTCCACTTGTTCAGACTTTTTTCAGCTCTGTTCCGTTTCTCATCCAACGCATAATTTTGAATTCTGACTCTTTTATGAATGCATAATTATTGTGACTTCTGAATCCACAAATCTTTCTGAATCTTTTGGCTGTCTCTTGCTTCCAAGTGTTTCCTACACCTTCTCCTTCAATGCACATGGAGAATCTGTGGGTGCTGCCCAAGACAGAATTAGGGGAACAGACAATTTTCTGGGATCCCAAAGCCAAGTATTTTGCAAACTTACGGCAGAAAATTGTTTCCCTCGTGAGCTGAGGATCACTGAAATTAATGATATTTAGTTTTAATCAAAACTATAGGTAATTAAATCCAGGCATCATGTCATTTGGTGTGAACTATGCTGTCTGCAGGTTGTGCTGTATATCTCATGTATTAAATTTAATCTATATAACATGGCATATGGGTGTCCAAATCATTCTGTAGTTGCTGCTGCAGAACTGTGAATGATATGGAATTTAATATTTTTTAAATTACATTCAGTTCTCAGTTGACATAAATAACACATCAAGTGAATTGGGATTCAGTTAGAAAACTCAGTAATTATCAGAAAATCGACCTGCAAACAGTCCATATGTAGCTGATACAGAAAATAAGTAATTTTGCTTTTTATTGAGTGTGACTTGTTTCACAGGATCATCCAAGAGCAGAATACGAAGCCAAAGTTTTAGAAAAATCACTGAGAAAAGAACACAAACATAAAGAGGTATGGCAAAAATATTCATTTGTTTCAATTATAAAAGGCTATAAAAAGAAGGGCATTACAGCCACTGACCCAAGACTAAGAAATAGGTTAAAACTAAAACTGCTGCTCAATTGTGTTTAAATTCCAGGTGCCTTCAGTCCTAAAATACATGGGGTGTGCCAGGGCACAGAAGCTGACTGAGTCTAGAAATGCCTTTAATAATTATATTCTGGAGGGGGGCTTAGGGAAACTAACTGAGCCCCATCAAAAGGGTGCTCCTGTTACATTAATAAATCAGCTTTGAGAAAACTGCAACCAACCATCTTACTCTGAGCAGTAGAAGTGCCTCGGACCTCTCAGGAGAGGTTCTCTGTCTCACTAGACTTTCTCTGCAAATAAAATCATGAATGAGGAGTACTAACAGCCACTTGCAGCTTTGATAATAACTTTCTGCCTTCTAAAAACACAGCTCCCATTTTATTCCACTGAACAATGCAGAGCTCACTTATGCTTTTAACTTGTTGCTTTTATATTGCTGTGAGAAAGGTCCTGGGGATGGTCCATCCCTGTATGAGCAGCTTCCCTGCCCTCTCACTGAAGGCTGTAATTCTTTCCCTGTGACTGCCTGTTAGCAGCACACTGATTTGCAAAAGCTCCTTTTGGCCCCCACACTGGTTTCTACCCTGCCAGAAGTTATTCCCCCTTAACTGCAAGTATTACACATTTGTAGGCCGTGTTTTTAAGCAGAGAAGTAAAAACTCCAGCATAAACCAAACCTCTTGGCAAAGTTTCCTCCTCTGTATCTGTTGCCAGTGGCACAGTGGTGTGGAGCCATTCCCTAAACTGGGATTTTATGACAAGCCTACGAAAATACCAACTGCAGTAACAGTATTTGCATAATGTGCTCTTTAGGGGTAACATATATAGATTAGGTTGGTGTTAAACTGAATTTATACTTGAGGCCCTTCTCAAAAGAGGCTGCAGAGCTGCCAGTGGTGTGTTCACATTAATCTATAGGATGCTATACATGGTTCAGTGCCATATGCAATACCTTCATTGCAACAAATCAAATCCCTTTCAAATCCCTTGCAGAAGGGAAACAATTTGGGTGCTTGCCCTCTTTTAGGCTGGGCAAACGATTTTGGATATAGACTTTGCTGTATTCTGCTAAAAACCTATAGCTTGCTGTACTTTTGAGTATATTAAGATTTCAGGTTTTAAATGTGGAGGACAAATAGGACCATTAATGAATGGTGGCCCCCTAGTATTGGAGAATGAAAGTTGAGCAATTAAGAGGGGGATTTTTGTGGGGGTTTTTTGTTTGTTTTTTTAACCAGACTATTTATAAATTTTTGGGCTGTGTTCAATTTAGATGTTGCTAATTTGGGAAACGTGAGAAAAGGAGAGGTTTTTTTCTGAAAGACTTGGTAGTTATCTTCCATTGGGATCTAGTGTGTTAAAGTTCAAATTCAACTGTTGTAAGGCAACTTGGAAATCTTATCAAAGAAAAAATATCTAAAGCTAAACCAAAATTGCTTAATATTTTTTCCAAGACAAGTCCAATTCAAGAAAAAAAAAAAGGACAAAAGTTTTGGACATTCTTTATACTTCATTTAAAACGGCACAATCCCATATTAAAAAGGGAATATCCTTTGCAGGATTGCCTGATGCATCCTAGGATTTGGGGCAAGGGGTTGTCTGTTGTTGTTGTTATGTTTAATTAACTTAAAGCTGAACCACAAGGCCTTGAGCAAACCAACCAAGCATTCCCTCATGCTCGAGTGCTGCGTCAGCTGAGTGAGAAGAGCTGCAATTCTCTGAGCAGTGCTGTGTGATGCCACATTGCCCGACCCTTTCTTGTTCCCCTTGGCTGCCACCAGAAGCACCGGTATTTCCCAGAAGAGACAGCAAACAAATGGAGACAAAGAGTTAAGACAGTCATGGCTGGGGTGAAATTGGTTCTTTTTATTCAAACTTATGAAGAAACTCAAATTATGAGTAATTATGGAAGATACAAATCAATTTGGTTTTGGCTGTTGAACCTTTGTTTAATATTCACATTCAGTTCTGAGTTTCTTCCCCTTCCTCCCCTTTTTGGGACACTGTTGCACGTGTTGGGAATGGCACTGCATGGCTGATCCCAGATATCCCACCCTGGGCTGACTTTGTTTTGCAGGGGAGCATGGGCCATGTGTTGAGAGAGCTGCTTGCACTTCCCTGAGACAACGCGCATGTCATAATGTAGAACTGGATTGAAACGTCTATGTTCATTACAGTGTGTGCATCCTTTTCTGTGATGTTCCTTTCGCTGTTTATTTTCTGGTGTTTCAAAACAATTCCAGGCATCAGAGTTTGGGAAGGGCTCTAGGTGAGAAACATTGCTCCAAATAAATTTTCCATGGCAGTAGCCGGTTGACTGCACTCAGGGAATTCTGTAAAGACTTATTATACAGAGAATCCCAAAATGGTTTGTGTTGGAAGGGACCTTAGAGACCATCTCATTCCAACTCTCCTGCCACAGGCAGGGAACATGAGCATCTTATCTCCTGTTGATGTGATCCATTGAATACCAAGGGGATGGTTAAAAATCACGCATGTCCGAGGAACCTAAAATCTTCCGACACACCAAAACAAGATCTTCCCTGTCAATTTGGCATTCACCTTGGAGTTGCTCCATAGCATACTTCAATCTATATTTCAAGTTACGAAGCTACAGAGCTGCAAACGTGAACTGGGGAGAGAGAGAGGAAGGAGGAAAATTTTTCTAGGGAAAGCAAAAGAAAATATTTAACAATAAGAGAGCCCTTACTTCATAGTTTCTGACAGCCTATTTGCATGTTTCCTTCCAAAAGTATACAGAAAAAGCTGGTTTATTTATACTCCCAGTGCAGGCCCTTGACCAGTTTGAACCTGGATATGCAGTAAACAGTTTGCCTGTGTGGAATTGTGGCTGTAAACACTGTGTCTGCATCCCCTGACTGGCTGTGGCTCTGCCAGCCTTTGCTTCCCCCCTCTGGTTTTGTCACACGTGCCAAATCACACACTCCTTCTTTATTAAATGTGCCCTTTTTTCCCCCAAAAAAAATTTTAGACGGACAAAGAAAAGCTGACATGGAAGGACCGTTTTCCAGCCTATTTAACCAATTTTGTTGGCATCATCTTCATGGTAAGCATCGCCTGGCAAAACCTGAAACTTTTGTTACTAAGTCTTTGTATAGAAGAGAAGTGATGGAAACATCAGTGAAACTTTGGCAGATGGATGTGGTTCACAGTGGCCTTTTTCCCAGTGAAAAACATTCAAGGATTTTATTGTTTTATAATCTAAAATCATTTCAAGAGCTTGAATTTCTGCTTTGCGGTCTCTTTTCAGGAAGGAAATAAGAATGCTGAATTAGGGTAGGGGCACAGAAATTGACATTCCTACCACCACTGATGGGACAAAACCTAAAAAGTACAGAGAGCCCTCTCAGAAATGGTTCACGAAGTAGAGAACAGGCTCATTTTTGTACCAAACTCTTTGAAAGAAGTGATGTTGCCAACTGCAATCACGATTGCATGGATTTTTAACAATCAGTCAGATTTGGATTTGTGCCATCTCACAGGAGAATTGCAAACAGAGCATTTAATTCAAGAAAAAGGTGAAATAATGATGACAACAGCCTTCTTCCATTTGCTGATAAAGCATCACCATTTAAAACAAATATTGACAGAAATAATAATAATTCAAGATACAGGACACATTGGCAGGCAGATAAAAGAAGGCTTAAGCCCTTTCCAAAAGTAGAATTCTCCAGAATAACTGAATACATCTGGGGGTTTTGGGGCAGGGATTTTGTTTTGGGGTTGGGTTTTTTTTTTTTTTAATATTTGTGTTTTCAGAGAATGGAAATGCAGCAAATCTAATATTTTCAGCTGAAGAACCAGTACCTTGTAAGACTCATGTTTTAAAATTATTTTGCTATTTAAACAATGAATAATTGAGTAAGATTTTACTTTGCCAGGAAGTGGTTTGGTTTAATTAGATTTAATTTCAGTCTGCGATGATGACAGCGTAACGAGCTTCAGTAAGGGATTTGAAGGTTTGTGTTAGAGTTAAGCTAAAATGCTTGTATTTGTTTCAAACTTGGCTTTTTTTTTGGTGTCAGGGCTGAAAGCAAGCCCACTAATACTTTTAATACTGGTATTTATATTAATTAGTTATAGGTAATATTTTAGTGTTTAGCACTCAGTATTTAGCTAATAGTAATGTATAATTTTTTAATACTACTGAGCAAGATGCTGTTGGTGTCAGGGCTGAAAGCAAGCCAACTAATACTTTTAAATTAATATTTATAGTAATTGCTAATAGATAATATTTTAGTATTTAGCACTCGGTATTTAGCTATTAGTAATACATAATTTTTTAATACTACTAAGCAAGTAGTTCACATTTAGATGCCTTTAAAAAAAAAGCCTTTTGCATGTGACTGTGGCATCACCATGCCAGTTTTTTCACGTGGTTTTCAAGTTACTCTCAAAAGAGGATCTTTTCCCACAGCTCATCAAAGGGTTGGGAGCCTCCATGCAGGGTTGCGTGGTCCTGGGAGGTGGCCCCGGGATGTGGCCCAGAGGTTCAATAGTTAAGGTCATTCAAATGAAGCGTTTGTAGCTGGCTGTGTCACCAGGGTTGCTCTCCCCGGCAGGTCGGGCTGACCTTCGCCATCGTGTTTGGAGTCATCATCTACAGGATCTCCACGGCCGCGGCCCTGGCCATCAGCTCCACACCCTCGGGGCGCTCCAGTGTCCGCGTCACCGTCACGGCCACCGCCGTCATCATCAACCTGGTGGTCATCATCATCCTGGACGAAGTCTACGGCTGCATCGCCCGGTGGCTGACCCAGATCGGTACGTTCAGCTGGTGTTTGCTAGGACAGCTCTAAATTAGGAGGACTCAAATCACCAGCGCTCGTGAGTCACTTCAAAGGGGGAGCAAACCCCAGAAATTTGAATGTGTGGCTAGAATTCTAACCAGCTGCTTAAAACCATTCATTTTTAAAGCTTCTCTCTCAGCAGTGGTGGTGCTAATCACTAATCCATGGGTTATGTGTGATAGGGATACAGCAGAAATTCCTCTACCTAATCATGAGCTTCACCCTCCTCTATCACACAACTACTCTTTCCATTTCATGCCATTTTTTAATTGGCTTAAGATATGACAAAAAATGCAGAATTAAATGCTAAAAAAACACTGTAGAAAAAAGTTTTTGAATAATTTCCAAAAAGCATCAGTAAAAGAAAGGTTCAGAAATCTCTTCAGGTAAGTTTTTGGCCTTCTGAAAATGACTGTCATGAAGGTCAGCCAGATGTGGAATGAAATTGGAATCACTGTTGTAACATGTCTGGATGGTGGGACACTCAGCAGATTGACCACTGATCTCAATGAGGCCATACTCCTTTTATAAAGAGAGATAAATATATATATAATACTATATATATACCCGTTTGTTTAAAAGATGGCTGATGTTTTCCAAAATCCACATTTATAAGGTCTTGAAATGTTCCAGGTAGGATAACTCCTAAACAATTCTTATCCATGTCACATTGGTTCCAGAGGTGCCAAAAACTGACAAGAACTTCGAAGAGAGGCTGATTTTCAAGGCTTTCCTGCTGAAGTTTGTCAATGCCTACACCCCGATTTTCTACGTCGCCTTCTTCAAAGGCCGGTGAGCAACACAAAGGGCCCAGTTTGGGGTTTCAGCTGGTGAGAGCCCTTCTCAGCCCCAGACTTTAGGTGGCCCCACTCAAGGCACAGAGTAGGTCAGAAATTGCTTTAGGAATTAGAAGCACAGAATATACCTCATGTTCATACCTCTGACCATTGTGCCCTAGATTTGTTGGACGTCCCGGTGACTACGTCTACATTTTCCATTCTTTCCGGATGGAAGAGGTAATTGCATGTCCATCCTGCCTGTGGCTCCCCTTGGGTGGGGGCACCCTCTGCTCCTGCCACAGGGACGCTGCAGCTCTTCTGACTGGCCTCTCCTGTGTCCCCCCTAGTGTGCCCCAGGCGGCTGCCTGATGGAGTTGTGTATCCAGCTCAGCATTATCATGTTGGGCAAGCAGCTGATCCAGAACAATTTATTTGAGATTGGCATCCCGTAAGTAGCACCTTTTGTTCCCTGTTGTTTTCAAAGGAGTGTTTTTCACCATGCATGCATCCCCTGCCCCTGGATGTGAATGTGGTCCATGGGCTGCATGCAAGGCATTTGCACTAAGCCTGTGATTGCTGTACTGCAGCAGGAGCTCAGGAGGCTCCAGGGCCAAGCTGCATGACCAGCAACCTGGGCTGGTGGGAGGAGTCCTTGCCCATGGCCTGGGGTTGGAACAAGATGATCTTTGAGGTCCCTGCCAACCCAAACTATTCTGGGATTCCATGGTTCTATGGCTGGCAATAGCTGCATCCTCACTACAGCTGTGTCCAGCAATACAGGTGTCTTTGAGAAGTGCTGGGCAATTTATTGCTCTCCTACCAGTTAGCAAGAGGTGTAATGGTGAGCAAGGGCTTGAATTATAACCATGTTTTAGTATCTGATCCCTTTGGTATATACTTTTATACTATATACCTAATATGCTAATATATAACTACTATACTTTTAACATATTGTGGCTCTTGCAGAGTTCTTATGAAAACAGGTACAGAGCTTGTTGTGCCTATTAATGTCAAAACACTGAGAAATGAGCACAGAGTGGAATCCTGACAGAATCATTTCCATTCCCTTCAGAAAAATGAAGAAATTTATCCGATACTTGAAATTAAAGCGCCGCCGTTCTTTAGACCATGAAGAGCACATGAAAAAAAAGCAGCGCTACGAGGTGGACTATAACCTGGAGCCTTTTGCTGGACTCACCCCTGAGTACATGGAAATGAGTGAGTGAGGTGGAAAGGAGGCATTTGGAGCCATAATTATTCTGACTAATTGGGATGGAGAGATGAGCTTTTCAACTGCAGATTCAGTGGGCAGTGGATATGAGGATAAATTAATTATTAACGTGTACATGGACTGTAGCATGTTTCAGCCAAGGCCAGCTGCTCAAGGGCTGAATTGTGCTCTCTGCTGCTCACAAGCCCTTACTTGAGCACTTTATTTTAGATATTTTCTTTCAAGCCATGTGACAGTCACTGTCAAGTTTCAAATGGAAATGATTAAGTAGCATATACTTGAGATCATGAGGCATATTTTGTCATCAAGTTGCACCCTACATTGGAAATAACTTAGTTAAGATTTGCTAATTTCCACACCAGATTCTTTCTTTTTTTTTCTGAAATCTGAACTAAATCTTCTGAGAGAGATATGTGTCTCTAGGCCAGATTGTAGTCAACAGATCACACATAATTTAAAAAAAAAGTATTATATTGAATGAGACAGAGTAGAATACCTGCTGACCTTGATGTTCGGAGTACTTGAAACAGATGGAAATGTAATGCTACAAACTACGAAGTCATGCTGTTGGTTCCTAAAAATAAGAAAAGATGCAGTTCCTGAGATCAGCATTTGGAAGTAACAGAAGAAGAGAAAGAGGGGGCACTGGCAGTACTGGGATGAGCGTGACATCAGTGGAATATCCCCATTAAACAAAAAGCAAATATGATCCCAGGAAGCAAGTTATTCCCAGCAGAGGCAGAGAATTAGTCATGGCCTTTCCACAGCTTCCAGTGGGATTGGTGAAGGCTAAAAACCTGCCAGGTGGAACGTGGCAAGTTTAGGTAGAACTAACACAGTTAGTCATAACCCCATAACCCCATAACTCCTTCAAGTTGTTCCTGTGCCAGCCTTGCCCGTGGAAAAATTGCTTTAGGGGCTTCCCCACCCTTCTGGTTACTTTCCCTTGCCTTTTGCAGGGTGGCAGCTGGCCCTTCCATACCCAAATGGAAACTGTGCCTGACACAGAAACTGGGATTCAGTCTCTCAGAACCTGTCACCTTGTCAGAATTTGGGGGATGGCACCTATGTGGCAATGGAGGCATTTGGTAAACACTGGCCACAGCTACTGAAAGGGTGTTTTTTTTCCTTTCCAGTTATCCAGTTTGGGTTTGTAACTTTGTTTGTGGCATCCTTCCCACTGGCACCTTTGTTTGCTTTATTGAACAACATCATCGAAATCCGTCTGGATGCCAAAAAGTTTGTTACTGAGCTGAGGAGACCGGTGGCAGTGAGAGCAAAGGACATAGGTAAGTGCATATTGCCATTGTGTCGCTGTTTATTCCTGGATTGATGGCAGGATGTTGCTGTGCTGAGTTAGTTTCAATAACAGGAAGATATTTATAGGAAAATTCAAAACATTAGACTGCGGCTTAACTGTGAACTGCCGTAATTTATCAAGGCTTTGCTTTTAAAATAAGAAGACCAGAGCTTTAAATTCAGATTAATATTTTATTAAGTAAACATTTTCACTTTTTAAATCAAAATGATCAGTGCAGTAGCAAAATATCTCACACAGTTCTGCACAACAACAGTCCTTCCTGGCAATGCAGTTTTCTTGCAGAAGCAAAAATTTCTGCATTTAATAACTCTGGACTGGCCTCAGAAATACCCTTGGGAATGAGAGGAGACTCAAAAGGCTGTGGGTAAATGTATCCCTTTGTCCCTACCCAGCAAGAATGCTGGAAGGGTGGAAGCTGCAGTGAATGTCTCTGGGACTGGGCTCTGTGGCTCTATGGGGACAACAGACCAGTCCCCCCTTTACTGGGGGGCCTGGCAGCTCTGAGTGTGTGTAACAAGGAAAGCTGCTTCTCCCAAATGTTGGTCACTTATGACTAAAAAGGTCATTAAAATAAAAAAGGTATAATTGTCCTTATTACAGAGCCAGCCAGCAGGAGCAGAGAAGTTTATGCTCTGTTACTAAAGACAGTGTTCGATCTGCAGTTGTACAGGCAGCCTGTCCCGGCTCAGCCTTGTGCCTTAGGATCACCCCACACTTGAGGAACACATCATGTTGCGGCACGGCCTTTGCCATTGCTTTGCTTTGAGGGTGGTTTTTTCTGGCTGCATGATTTGATGCTGCTGACTAAGGTTGCTGGTGGAGATGGCTGGGAGGGTGTTGTTTGGTTTTTGGGTTGTGGTGGGGTTTTGATTTTTTTTTTAAATTTGTTTTTGAGAGGCCATTAATCGCAATTCAGTCATGGTCTTGTGTGTGAAAGAACCTCACTTCTCTCAGAGGCGTTCCAAGGTTGGACTGAGATGGCCACAGACAAACCAGATGAGTTTTTTAGTGCAGGGATCATCAGAATCAGGAGAGGAACAAGGTCCCACCTGTCTAAGGCAGTGGGTCACCGCAGACAGAGCTCTATCCCTGCTTCCACTGGTACTGCCATGCCTTCTCCTGAATTCTGTGCTCTGTCCAGGTTGGTTTGTGTGTGCTGTGCCAGGACACCAGAGCTGTATGAACTATGAGTTAGTTATCCAGCCAGGCTGGGGGAGTCTCCCAGGGCCACCACTCTCTGAGCCTCATTCATCTCCCCTTCAGCACCAGAGCAGGAGAGTGGCTCGGCAGGGCTGTAATACCCACACAGATCTGGTAGCAGCCCTGCATTTCTCCTCCAATGCTGAGGTTTGCAGTTTGAGTGCTTCAGCTAAGGAGGAATTTCCAAGCTGTCCCTAATGGCCAGGAGGCTGCTGGAGAGGCTGGGCACGACGGTGCATGACCACATCCTCTAAACCAGCAGCTTAGGTGGCCTTCAGAGAAGCCCTTCCATGAGGAATGGAGCCTGGAGATGGGGAAGGAACTCCATGCAACATCCTCAGACCAAATCCAGAGGGGTTGACCTGTGTGGGGTTTGCATTTTTTATGCACAGAGCCCGTGGGGAGCAAATCCATCCCTGTGTGGTTTCCAGATGCAAATGGAAAACACTCCCATGGAGTGGCTCCACTGGAGCTTTGCTTTCAGGAACTGCAGTAGGATCAGCAGGGATGAGGAGCTGATGAAACAGACCCAAGTAGATCTTGAAAGCTGATAGACCAGTATATGCTGTGCTCTGTGTGTGGAGGTTGCAGCTCCTTATCTGTAGCTTTCTTGCTCTCCTCGAAAATTGGAGAATTTTGAATGAACTTTCATTATGTTTTTCTTTTCCACCTGTGCCATCATTCCTTTACCTCACGCTTGCCTTCCTCTTTCTCAAAGAAGCTTTAAGCTTAAAACCTCAAAAAAAAAAAAAAAGTAGGTGCTTAAGCAAACCTTTGACATACAGAGCTGGGCACCCTTTGCTTACACATCATTAAATTATGACTTGTAATTTGTTATTTTTTTTTTAATTTAAAAAAGAATTCTAGTTTGGGTGCACCTAACACAGTGAACTGAAAATGTAATTTATGTAATTCTAAGGACTAAACCAGAATTTCCATTTTTGCCTCCTTCCTTAGGCATCTGGTATAACATCCTCAGAGGTATTGGAAAGCTTGCTGTCATCATAAACGTAAGTAAATCAGCATGAACAAAATTTGAATTCAATAAGCTAGCTTTTCCATTCTGCTCCATTAGTTTTATTTCAGCATAAGTCCCTTAAATCAAGTGGAAATATATGATTTAGAAAATTTTGGAACTATCAGGGAATCAGTTGCAGTGTTTATTTTAAAGTTGTGAGAGTAGTAGCAATAATATAAAATAGTAACTAGTCATTGCAGCTTTTTTCCCCCGAATGTTTTCATAAAGCAGTTTTGCCCTTCAAACAAATATGACCACAGCTGCTTACTTTTGCTCTTTTGAAATACTTTCACTAAGATGATGTACTTTTTAATTTCAGTGCTATTTTGGGCATGGTAGTCAACTGGATGAGAATCAGTTCATGGAAAACCTCCATGGAAAATCTGCCCTTGATCTGCATTGCTCCCCTCAGAGCGCTCTGAAAATCCTGAATACACTTTTGTTTCAATCTCAAAATCTACATCCCAGCCCTTAGAAAAATTTAGCACACCTTAATCTATTAATGTATATGCTTCTCTGCTATACCATAGGAATGTCCACAATCATCACCCTCCCTGCACCCCAGCTGGGGAAACACGCAGACAAAAGCTGTGTGCAGTGCAGCAACCCTGGGGCTGTGGCCACATGTCCATGTTCTCTCTGGGGCTTTTTTACTTCATCCACACTGGACATCCCTACAGTTTGCCCCCAGGGGGCTGTTGTGCTATGGCAAAGCCATTCTTTTGGTTATTTGATATGCTGCCTTAGTTTGTCTTTATATTTCTCCTTTTT
This sequence comes from Campylorhamphus procurvoides, assembly GCA_013396655.1. Taxonomy (NCBI): domain Eukaryota; kingdom Metazoa; phylum Chordata; class Aves; order Passeriformes; family Dendrocolaptidae; genus Campylorhamphus; species Campylorhamphus procurvoides. The sequence goes on from WBMV01007704.1 coordinate 754,908, forward strand.
CTTTGGAAATAATTTCTCTCTGTTTTTCTCTTTTCTTCCATGTAGTCTCTCTGTCGTTTTCCAGTGTTATTTTTTCCTCTTTGATCAATGTACTATTCCTCTTTACCATAAAATAAATAAAACATTTTGTACTGTGTTTGTTCCACATGTACATGAGATTTATGCCACTGAGAATCTTTCATAATAATGATAAATGAGGAAGGTTAAAGTTATGGAGAACTCAGCCAAATTGGCTGTTGTGCGTTTTCTGTATAATCTTTTTCAAAAAAAACCCGTTTTAAATAACCAAATGAAATGCAATTTTTGTGACCACAAAAATAAAACTGGGCTCCATCTGCTCATCCTTTTATCCAGATGGAGTTAAAACCCACATACAATTAGTGGCCCTTTTGCAGCACAATGAGAATTCAAAGAGTCAGTTCACTGTCAGCTGTCTGCAGAACCGAAGAAGCGCTTGGAAATCAATCCGCTGGAGTTTGTGCAGTGCAGCAGGGACAGGCTGTGGCTGAGGCGAGGGGAATCAGTGCTGTGTCAGCCACCCTCTGGGGCAGGGGGTGCAGCTGCCCCGCTCTGGGGGGTCTGCTCAGCCACAGACACGCAGCTGGAGTGGAATTCTCCATCTAACACGCTGCCCCTCTGAGGGACCAGCAGCAAAGAGCCCCTCGCTGCAGCAGTGACACCCGAGGGCTGCAGTGTCCCCTGGGGTGCCTGAGTCGTTTGGGTGATTGATTGAGAGTATTATTAATTAACCACTGCCTGGATACTGCGCTCACTCTTTACTCTTGTGGCTTAGGCATTTGTGATCTCATTCACATCCGACTTCATTCCACGCCTCGTGTACCTGTATATGTACAGTGAGAATGGCACCATGCATGGCTTCGTGAACCATACACTATCCTCTTTTAATGTCAGCGATTTCCAAGCAGGAACAGCTCCCAACGACCCCTTGGACCTTGGCTACGAGGTTCAGATATGCAGGTACTCTCTTGGGTGATAACTAACATTAAGTATTTTCGCAGCTGTCTGTGTGGCAAATTCTTACATCCCTTGTATTTTCAGTGCCTTTGGAGCACCTTGGCAGCCTTTTCTGTCCATTGCCTTGAACACCTTGGCTCACATATTAAGCAATCACAAAACCTGAATATGAATTACTGCTGCTTTTGGGAAATGGAGATTAGCAGTGGATATTAGTTAAATTCACTGTTTGTCCGTGCAAACAGAGCAAGGAGGAAAGAGACATTCCAGGGGAGAAAAAAAGAAAGATGACTTTCACACATAGTGAAAAGTTACAGAAATGGACCAGGGGAAAAAACCTTGCCTTTGTAATCATATTATTTTATATTTATATAAAATAATATTTATATTTTATATTAATCACATTTATAGTCTTTGTATATTTGAACAGTGCAAGTTAATTGGCTGACATGACTCTTAAACAGAAAAATCACTCTAAGGTGAAAGGAGAAAAAAACCCAGCCAAAATTGATATGTATTACCTTTGCTTGCTTTTACTTTCTCCTGGTTTCCTTCTGGTAATCTCTGGACACAGATAAATGAGGTTGGCAAACAGGTTTTAGCACAGAACTAACTGAACAGCAGTCTTGGTGTCGTGGGCTAAAACCAAAATGCCAAGTTTGTTTGCTTTCTAATCCCAGCCACTTTCTTCTTCACATTCCATCAGTTCTTTGATATTTCAAGGATTTTTAAATCATTTGAAAATATGGAGCCCTAATTCTTTCAAAATATTGACAGGATGCTCTGGTTTTAAATTTAATGCATTTTTCTTGGTCCTGTTTCTAACAAATTATTGTTGATCAACACATAGATTTTCTGTAAGCCATAGCTAAGGCAAGATTCTCTCCTCTCCTCATGGCAGAATCTCACTATGCTCTTTTGCTAATTGTGTTATGTAGTGTAATGTGTTCTGTGGGTCTGAGATGAGTACTTTTGTCTTTAAAATTAGTTAGGTAAAAAGACAACATCCATTTTTCAGACTAAAAAGAAAATAAATCATCTGAGCTGTGTAGTTTACTCTGTCATGCAAAATTGGTATTATTTGTACTAACCAGAGGGTATTAAGATGGAATACCTTGAATTTTGAGTAAAGCTGGAAGGTTATGGGAGACTTTCAGCTGTGCCTTGTTTCTGTAATAGTGACCTTTCTTTTAGACAATTCCATTTATTGTTTAACTTTTTGGCATTAATTTCTTCTGCTGTTAAAATTTCTGAATGACATCACTGATTAACTGAGTCTTGTTTTGTAGATACAAAGATTATCGAGAACCCCCCTGGTCTGAAAACAAATATGACATTTCAAAGGACTTCTGGGCTGTCCTAGCAGCAAGATTAGCCTTTGTGATAGTTTTCCAGGTAGGTTGCACTTGCAGGCACTTGAAAATAAGTTATTAGACCAAAGAAATATCTTCTTTCACAGTTGTTTCATGGAAAAGCCAAATAAATTTTCCCATCCTCATCACCCTCTTTGTACCACCAACCCAGGCAAAGATGTATCCTCAGGGGAAAAATTCATCCCCAGGGATTCCCTGAACTGGTTTGATAAGAGGAATTTAATGACCTTAGAGAGCAACAAAGCACAAGGCTGATACTAATTAAGTCCCACCAATTTCTCCCACAGGACATCAGCAATTTCATTGAAGCAGCATAAATTTTATCCAAAATAATTTTTAGAGTTAGCCAAGAAATTAAATTTCCAACATTTCCCCAGTTACAGTTTAAGTTGCATCTGAACAAGAAGGCAAAATCTTGTAATTTGGCCTTAAATTACATTATTCAATCACAACATTGATGCTGGTTATTGTGACATGAGTGCTTTAAGTTTAACTTGTCTGAAAAACATGTTTCAAGAATTTGGTTTGGGGTATTTTTTATAAAATATGTGTGTTTTTTGTGAAAGACCTCCCTTTCCTTGAATCAGGGTTTTAAAATCAGAAACATTGAACTGAAATGTGTTTAACCAGCTGTCACCATTTTACCTCTTGCATTTGCTTCTGCCTTTCTGAGACAAAACTCCTGAGCCATTTATCAAAGGCAGTATTTCCTTTGGATTCTAAGTGGCTGTGCCAGTATTTGTAGATAAATCACAGAGCTCTGTGCCTGATGTATTTTTTCACTTCTAGCACGAACAAGCAGTTAAGGTGAATTTGGTTCTGTACCAGCCTTATGACATGCAGCTGATCCCAACTCAAATATTGTCCTTTCTTCATTCTTCCTCCCTGAGTACACCAAAACCAGCCCCTTTCCCCACAGCCATCCTTTCATTTGACCTTGCTAACATTTTCTCACAACTTCATTTTCAGAACTTGGTCATGTTTATGAGTGACTTTGTTGACTGGATTATCCCAGACATTCCCAAGGACATTAGTCAGCAGATCCACAAAGAGAAAGTTCTCATGGTGGAGGTCTTCATGAGAGAAGAGCAAGGGAAGCTCCACATGCTTGAAACCTGGAAAGACAAGGACAAGAGGAAAGGTGAAAACTGCAACAATCACAGCCCCAGACTCTCCAGGAGCCACAGTGGGAGCTTGTCCTCCTGCCATTCCTATCCTCTGGAGGTATAGAAGAGGAGGGAGCTGAGTATGTCAGGGCATTCCACAAGCCACAAGGGCAGGACTCGAGTAATGGCCAACCTGGTGCATGTTGAAGGATGTGCTGCCATTTCGCTCCCATCTTTGTGGGAAATGCCCTTCTTGCAAACACGGAGGACCACGTTCTATTTCTGATAATGTTTTCTTTCTTTTGCACAAGCAGTTAATGCAGGGAATTTTTATATTTCATGGTTAGGTAACACTCTTGACATTGGCGTGCATTAATAAATGCAGGTACTTAGTACACCTTGCTGGAGATATTCTCTGAGAATTTGACCCTAGCCTATTAACTAATGAAATAAAGGTAAATTTTAAATAATAATAATAATTTAGAATATTTTTGGAAACCCAGCTTTGAAAGTCCATGGGGTAACTCGATAAATTATACAGAAAATCAGTTCTGGAGTGGAGAGAAGTCATGTAAAGCCTCCCAGCCTTAGTTAGTGCCAGGGCTGAGCTTAGCTCTGTGTCTGAAGCAAGCAGAGCTCCTGCTGAGCTTCAGTGTCCCACCAGGTGCGTGGGGCACTTGTGACAGCCTGCTGTGTGCCCGAGCCCTGCAGAGCCCCCAGCAAAGGGGGCCTGGACAGTCTTTGGTCCCACTGAGGGCTGAGGAGGCCAGAGCTGCCCAGGCTGCAGCTCCTCCTGCACGCCCAGGCAGCAGCACAATTTGGGGATGCTCCCGGCAGGCAGAGGGTCCCACAGCATTTTGTGAAATGCCCTGGATTCCCGAGCACACGTGGAGCTCCAGGGACTCTCACTGCCCTGCCCAGTCCTCGGGCACAGTCCTTGCTGAGGAAATTCGCTTTTCCCATGTTTGAGCACATCCTTTCCCAGCCAGGTTCTCCCTGTAGCCCCCTGTCCTCTGCAGGAGAAGGGAGTGTGCCCCCAGCTGCTCCCGCAGATTCCCTGCTGCTGGCTGGCATTTCTCAGAGGCTGTGCCAGAGGAGCAAACCCAAAATGTGTCCCTCTTACTGCCTTCAGTGGGAGTTCTGCCTGCACTGGGGCTACAGGACCAGACCCTCAGTTAGTTACAGGACTCTTCTTTTGTCTTAAAATACTCTATCTTTTGTACAAGGAGCTTCCTTAAAGTATGTCTAAAGTCCTTACTTATCATGCCTAGTTAAATCACATCAGTATGGCTCTTTTTAAGCATAATACATTTTATTTTGCTTTGTCAACCAATAAACTGCACTTCCAAATAACATTGGTGCAATTAACTTAATTTCTTTTATTGCTTTGTCTTCTCCATGGTACTTGCATTACAAATATAAAACTGAAAAAGAAAATAAAAAGGGAAGATTTCTTTAAAGTCTAACTACTGTATGGTTTGTAAAAAACCAAACGCCAAAAGACTGTTTTCAAGAGAAATTGGTTATTTCTTTTTTCCTTTTCTATTTTACTTTGCCAAACTAATTTAAAGATTCGTGCTAGAACTTTAAAAAAAATGCCATATTTAGCTTTTGATATATTTATTTGTTTTAAAGTATGTGATAAACTTGATATTTTTCTGTAGTCTGTCCAAAGAAGGTACCAGAAAAGAAATTATGTGGAAGAAAGAAAATGGTATTAACCAAATATTCTTGAAGCTTATTTAAACTATTGATCCAACCAAAGATTTTTATTAATAAAGGGCTTATATTTTGTTAACTCTTGTTTCTGTTGTATTTTGACTTGCAGGAATGTCACTATTTTTAAAATTTGTATCTCCTGACAGTGTGTTATTGGAGGGCCAAATCCTGCCTGATTTATTCCCACCAAAGAGTTACTGCAGGGAGTGTTTCCCAGCTCAGGCCTCCTGACTGCAACAGGGCTGTGAGTGGGAATAAACCACGCAGAATTCTGTCCATACATCTTGCTGAAAACCTGTTCTTCCTCTCATTCCTTGGCAGCCCAAAAGATCCAGGAGAAAGCCAAACCTGAACTACCTTTTCTGAAGAGAAATCTTAGGGAACGGCCTTGAAGGGGGATTTAATCTGTAAATACTCACCTGAAAGTATTCCCAGCTTAATACTGACATTCCTGTAAATGGTGGAACTATATCCTCAACATATACTTACCAGAATTTTTCATTATTTGCTGAAATCATGAAATAGTAACAGTTGCTTATACTTTCTTTTGTACAGTAAATTGTTTGAAATGGAATTTTGTATATAAAAATCTGTATTATTACTACTTAGATATCTATAAAATTCTTTCATGGAATCATTTTTTAAGAAAAGCAAATATATACTAAATCTGTTTTATTTGGGGGTTTTTTTCCCCTTTTTCCTTTGAACACTTATTTCAAATAAACTGAAATATGCAAGAGTTTCTCCTGTGGGACGGGTTCTGTTCCCAGCCCTCCCGGTGCTCCAAGACATCTTCCTAAGGGAAGCCCACCTGAAACCCTCCTGTCTCCCAGAGCACGGAGGGGGTTTCTGGCTGCGCCACAGGCACTGAATATCAAGGGATGGCTCTCAGCCTGCGAGCTTTCCTGTTCTTCTGATTTAATCTTTGGCATCTGGCAGAGCGTAACGTGTAGGAGCTTTCACTAAGACATTTGAAACAGGCTCATAAGGAGGAAGAACGCTAATTGCTTTGTTCCTTTAAATTGAAAAGTGTGCTAATTACTAAGAGTGGAATGGCAGAAGGAAGGGAATGAAACTCGGGGATTGCTCTGAGCATGCCTTGCTGAGCTCAGCTCTGAAGGGAAGCAGAGTGGCTGCGCTCTGGGGGCCACAATTCCATTGCCCTGAGGGACCTTTGCCGACACACCTGGGCTCAAACCTCACTTGCTGATGGCAATTTTGTCTCCTTCCCCCACTTAACTGCTCTGGGAGAAGGCAAAGCACGAGGCTTCATACCAATGCTCCTTCTCTGGTCAGAAAATATTAATGCTCTATCCCATGAAATGTAGTTAGGAGGTGGGAATTTTGTTCTGAGCAAATGCACACTAGAAGTGGGTAAATCACAGCCTGGCTGGTAACTGGTTGGGTTTGTCAGGTCTTAAAGACAAAATAGTAAATACAACCTTGTTCAATATAAGGTAATGCCTTCCAAAAACAGACTGGCACTGTGGTTGTGGTACTTCTCCTGAAAGATTTCTCATATTTGGCATACAAGTGGAAACAAGTTTGGGGTTTACCACTAGCACATTTGAGGCAGGATTATGCTAAGAAGTATTCACTGAAAGAGAGGGGAAAAAATATATCAGAGAAGCAGGGATGTGGAAGTGACTAAGGAATTCCTGAACATGCTTCAGTGTGGCTCACGGGGACCGTATGGGCTGGGTTGAATGAAACATAGCAAAGCAAATATTTTATTTGTAAAAGTACAGCTGAATTCTGTATTGATATGACCGTACCTCCATGATATGAATTCAACCCATTCTTGGCCTGCTTCTCCCCCAAAACTGTAAGTACAAAACCCCATTTCCCAGCCCTGCTTTGATCAAGGAAAAAAAAATCCCAAACCCAATGTCTTAAAGAGGAAAGTCATTAGAGCAGTTTGCTTGGCCCAAGAGCAGATGCAGACAGTAGGAAAGATTACTGCTGCAAGTGGCTCTATAGATCACTTTGATCTGTTGCTAAATCACAGTTTGCTTTTTGCCATCCAGTTTGTAGCAAAGACACAATGTCAGTTGGTGCATCCAAGGAGGAAATCGTACCCACCCCCTTGTGTTGCCACTCAGAGTCTAAATCTTCAGGATTTCCATGTCATTGTGTTTCTAAGATACTGTCTTACAAATATTTTGCAGTCTTAAATAGCTTGAGGATGAATAAGTCTCACGTCAAGGCACAGACACACTTCTATTTTTAAACCCTCCATGCTCTGTGGTCCTGAGCTGTTAATGATCTCTTTGGCTGTGGTAATTTCCAATAAGCAATAATAATTTATTTTTCATCCTGATACCTCAGGAGCCTGACCTCTCATGAAGTTCCACAGGTCACCTAAGTGCATTTATATTTTCCTATGAAGTTTTCAGAGTAAACAACTTTTCTTCCTCTTGCCACTGAAGAAATCCTGTCTTAAAATTTATATGAATTCCATTCAAACTCTGGTTCAATTCTTTTTCACATTTGAGCATTAGTTATTCCATGAGCAAACAAAATATGCCATTTTTAGTACAGCAGAGAAAAAACAAAGTTCTTTTTTTAGCCTTTTTGAAGAAGAAACAAATGATTAATGTGACTTCCTTTAAATTTTAGGCTCCATCCTTAATTTTTAATGCCATGCACACCACCTGGTTCGAGGCCACATGCCAAAGAAAGTGATTCCATCAATTCCCTGTGATTGCAGCACACTTTGCATGAGGCTTTGCATTGCTTACTGAATGATTGGTTCCACTTGGAATAAAGACTCATGACACTTATTGTAAGTTACTTTTATAACCCACAGTTTTAGCTAAAGCCAAAATATCCTGATGCAGATGCATTGTGTGAGCAGTAAAGAGTCAGGTGCATCGTTGTACTAATTTAATTTCCCCCAGGTAAAGGGCTTGGAAAATGCAGTCATGTGAACTTGGTTACATGAGTTTGAAGATTTTGAGGTCATAGCTTTCATCTTGCTTAGTACCACCTCTCTGAGGAAATTCAAAATGGGAAACTTATCCCTCAGATGCTCGTGAGAAAAAGAATCAAAATACAAGATATTTAGCAGAGTGCTTCTGCTGAACAAACTTCAAAGTTAATAAAGTATTATAAAGTTAATACACTTCAAAGTGTAATAAAGCCCATTGTTCAGGGCAAGAGGGAGGTAGTTAATCAATCTGTCTTACAGCAGAAGAAAAGATCATTCCCTATTTTTACTTCTAGATGAAAAGAGTGGCTAGCTTCTCGAGCTGGAATATGAGATGGAGGTTAGGGAAAAGGTACAAATAGGGAAGGGAGGAAGAAAAGGCTTCTACCTACTGCTCTCACCCCCAAGTGAGCTGACACATCAGCCACAGAAGTTGTTTTTTCTGGAAAGAGAATGGCTTCCTAAAGCAAGGACATCTTGTAGGTGGGTTATCAGGCAGCTTTTGCCAGTGTTCCTCCAGGGATGTGCCATCTCATCCTACCAAAAAAAAAAGAAAGGTGGAAAGTTTTGGCTCTTTGGAAGGAGTGGGATGAAAAAAAGAGTAAGAAAGAGACAACATCTCCAAGATCAGTGAGAGTGTGATGACTGTGCCTTCTCCATGGTCTACTGAATTGCAAGTAATACCATGATCCTTGCCAATCAAAAGCAAACAGCTCCTCTCAGAACACACAATTTTAACACTGAGCAGCTCAAACTGCAAACTCTCATCCAGATTCCAAAACTGGAGCTGGGTCCTGGTTGACAGAAGTCCTTAGTTCCCAAGCCCCAAAGGGGATGTGCAGGTGAGTGGCTGCTCTGCCTGTGCCACACCAGAGGGCAGCGTCACCGCCACTCCCTGCTCCTGAGCACAGAATTCCCAGCTGTCCTGGCTGGAGCACAGAATTACAGGAGCAGCTCACATTTCTTTATGTATTAACGTTCAAAGTACATCTCTAGGTAAAGAAGGAAGGTAATTGCAAGTAATGAACCATCAGGTGGGAAAATAATAAATGTTTAGCAGGCCAAACTGACTGCACAAGCTCTCTGGGCAGCAAGAGACAGTGTGTGTGTGTGGGTGCTGGAGGGTCTGCAGTGTGGGGAGTCCTGGAGCTGTTCAAGTATTTTGCTCTGCTCAGACACTGCTAGAAGTAGCAGGGAGTTAGGAGCAGAGAAAGAACAGTGACAATCCTGAGAGTGAATTTCAGCTACATCATCTTCATCCTCTCTTTAAAGGCTAAAGAAGTAAAAGCAAGAGTCAGTTCTGAAATTCTGCTAAACCTCTTTACTTCTCTCTTTCTGAATTTTACTTCTGAAACCAAAATTCTCTGCATCTTTATGGTGCTTGTCTTTTAGCTCTGACCAGATAGAGCTGGAGCTAAGCTGGTAATCACCTCTGCGGCTTCTTGTGGATAAGAAATCACTGTCAGGCTCAGGTCCTGGGCAAAGATGTGGTACAGGCTTCTCCTGCTTTAAAAAGCCTCTCTCCACAACTGGTGAACAGCAGCAAAGCAAAACATGTGGATATGTATATTTGAGAGGCAAGCGAGGGAGAGCTTGGATCTGGATCCTACAGTGCAAGTCCTTTCATTTTGTTGCATCTCTAAACAAGAGCTGCACAAGAAAAAAGAAAACACAATTCGTGGATTTCTTGAGGGCAGGCAGCCAAACCTGTGGTGTGTGTAACTTCCATACCTCTAAAGGGTACAGACTGCAAGGAAAATATATAAATGCTATATATTGATTTAGATCAGTCCAGGCTTCTCGCAGGAAGTCACACCCCTTCACAGACTTTTCATCTCTGGGAACAAAAGCAACATGTTTCCCTTTTGTTTGTGTATGAAAATGAACTCCACACTGTTGATTAGGAATAACTTCTACCTGGCTCTGACTAGAGTGCTGTGGACTAGCTCAAATTACAGCATTTCTTTAGAAAGCAGAAACTAATACTTCCTCGTTCAAGAATCAAGGAAGGGGGATGATGAAAACAGATTTGCTTTCTTATTTATTATATCTAAATCCCTGTGAGTAACTAAGCCAGTCATATCCTGTGTCACTTAATGGCTACATAAAACTACTCATGCTTTCAAAGGAAGTGAGGGCTCTGGATAATAACTGCACTGTGTTCAAGCAGACCAGACACTCCCTCTCTAATCAGAACTGAAAAAAGCTCACACCTTCCAACCTCAATGACAGTCAGGTAGTGACTCAGATGGAAAACACTGTATTGGCACATTCCGGAAGGAAAACATAAAAAGCATAGGTGTCTAAAGTCCTATTGTTTTTAGGAAATATATCTCTCCCCCCTTGGCTTTTCATTATCTCCAGTCACTGTAGGGAGTTCACAATACCTGAGTTTAACTCAGAAGTCAAGCAAGAGTGACCAGGCTCACTCATTTCTGTTAATTCAAGTAAAAATTTTGTACCTCTGGGAGACATTTAAATATTTTCTGGTCTGTGAAGAGGCCGTTCTGCAGGCTGGATGCAGGGAAGAAGTTTACATTTTTCACACCGTCTTCGTGACAGTGACCAGGTCCAGCACAGAGTCTGTTAATGCAGCAGAGATTAGAGCTGAATATTCACAGACACTGAAAGAATCCCTGCTGCTACTATTTCAGCTGCACTGCTCTGCCCCGGGCAGTGGAGTGCTGCTTTCCTCAGCTGGGAGGATGAGGTCCTGTGGTATAGGACTATTTACATGCTTGTAGGAAATACTCCCATGTGGTGCAAAATTGATTCCTTCTCTGCAAAATCCTTATTTTTTTATCCTAGCCTTTTGTATAGCTGCTCAGAGTATTGTATTTTCTAATACAAAGAGGGAGACTAAAGAAAAACACTTGATTTATGGAAAATAAACCTTACTGTGATAAGTATTTTCCTTTTCATGGTTTTATTTGGCTTAGGAACTGGCAATACAGCAGCTTAGGAAAATAAGAAACAAATTTATATACTCTTCAGAAATTAATCAGCGTTAGTTTTCAAATCTGGTAATCAAAGCTGCTGGATTATTTCCCTGGATGAATAGCAACTTCCAATTTGGATCTTTACTTCCTTTGCTTTGCTCTAAGCCAGTCATAGAGCAGGGACTGAAGTGAATAGAAATAGAAAGGGGCTCAAAAGAGATCTAATGATCATTCACCACTATTTGGGGAGGGCTTTTATTTCCTCCCTGGCTTATTTCACAACATTCCCCTGCAAACAACTCCAGTTTTCTGTTTTCTCTGCTCTTCTGTTTTTCCAAGTGCAAAATTGATGTTGCAGAGCTTAAGTAATAAATAGAGTTTAGAGGAATGAAATATGCTGGGCTAATATATACACATAGCTTTATTGACATGTAAAATGTTTGTCTGAATGATTTCATACTTACATGGTATGATGAAAATTCACTACAAAAATAGGTAAAATGTCAAGTCAGAGGTTTTTAGCCGGAGAAAATAAACAAAAGTCTACAATTTACCCTTCCCCTAAAGTTAAACTCACTTCTTCTGCCAACAATAACACAACAGAACTATATCAACAGAATTATATCAACACTTCTGCTGTTTCAATATTAAGTTCAAGCATCTGTTAACAACTTATTGCTTGTTGTTGTTGTTACTTGGCCAGATCTTTTATCTGTATACAACCTATTCATGCTGGAGTTCATTCTCTTTTCAGTACTTATTTACTTTTCCCACACTCTGCTTCTAATTTTCTCTCTCAACCCCCAATAATTCGACATTTCTTACAGGCCCTTTTGTCAGGGACAGTTTTCTTCTTGGTTTCTTCACAAATAGTTTCTTTACCAGAGCTCTTCTTTCTGTGCTAGATGGTATAGCAACAGAGAGGTAATAGCTGACAAAAGAAACATGGAAAGACCAATTCATTCACAAAACAAAATATAGAAGCTTTCTTTTCTTTGCTGAAAGTGTGCATTTTAGGGTTTTTAAAAAAAAATGGGTGAGAGGCATAAGTATATTGAGAAATTTGATGGAAATCAGTTTATTCACCATGGGAGTTAAAAAGCAAGTAAACCAAAAAATCTGTTACAACCCCATCCTGTTAATAGGAAGGGGTTTACATTTTTTAATGCAAAATCTGCCCTTATCTTGAAGGAAAAAGGAGATGGTCCTCATTCCCTTGAGAGAGAACTGCAGTATTAATAAAAAAGGTGTACAATTGACAGGGCCTCAAAAGAGAAACAGTTGCTCAGCACTGAGACAGAGTTAAATATGTATTCTAGTCTGTGCCAAGAAGTTTGTCCAGCCTGTGTCTCAGAACTGTCAGGGTGAGAATTTTGAATTCCTCCTAGGGTATTTATTATGGAATTGTGTGGTCAGTTGGAAAAGTTATCAAAGTTGCTTCACTTAAAAACGCTGCAGGGCTTAAATATTCCAGTTTCTATGGACTCCGGCGACTGGAAACCACATCCATCCTGTTTCTTGCTGTTTGCTTAGAAGGCAAGGGTCCCCTCCCTGCAGCTGCAGGGATTTGGAGAGCACTGTGCAGTCCAGCCACAGGGCCTGTACTGGCATATCCATTGCTCTTACCACAATGGGATGCCTTGAATATTGAGACCACCTCCACTGTATGGGTTTCCCTTTTCCTTCCCCTTGCTTAAAAAAAAAGAAACACACACCGCTTGGCAATTCTACTTCCCCCTTGACAATCAACCCAGCCACTCTAATGGGTGCCATTAAGCAGCTTATAAAGAAACAGCAGCAGACCAGCAAGCTTTCCTTGACTTGATTGCAGGTTTTGGCTCTGAAGACACCTGTGGACTTGTCTGTTCACGCTGCACATGACTTACTGACCCATCGAGCCTTTGCTCTGTATAACCAGAGTTGCTGCAGAGGCACATCCTTTGTACCTTACAAGCCCAGGAGCAGAGGACCCCCGTGCAACAGGACTGACCTAAGCACAGTGAGTTCAGCTTTAAACATACCAGAGGTAAGCAAAGTGCATATGAAGCAGGACAAAACTGGACCAAAGCAAAGAAGTAAACCACATGTATTAACAGTTGAAATTCCACCGGTGTATGCAGCCCTCCTCAGGAAGGAGAGAGATTCCTTTGAATATCTGTGTTACCGTCTCTGCTTTGAGCACACCGTGTTCTGTGCTGCAGTAGCTGTGCTGAAACCAGCATATGAAACGAGGAGATTGAAACTGGTCCCGGTGTGGCAGCAGCAGGCTCTGAGCACATCCCTGGTAGTGAAGAGGGGCTGGCTGCAAAGGCAAGGCGAGGTATTGCCATTTACAGAAAGCTGTTTGTTATATCAAAAGCAAGTTGCTCGACAGCAATGGAGAGAACAGCGGCCAGAGGGGGACTTACCCCACTTGTCAGTGAGCGCTAATAGCACACCGAACCCCGTCAGAGGAGCGGAGCCCGGCAAGCCAAAGGCTCGCTTTGAAACACTCCCAGGCTTCGAGCTCCCTCTGCAGGATTTTGCAAGGATTCATCTTGTCTCAAGAAACACCCAAAATACTTGGTTAGAAACCGAACCGTACCTAGCGCTTAGATTTTTGGGACACTTGCACTGAAACCTGAGCTGCTCTAACAAATCGTTTCTGCTAATTCTGATGTGGAGCGCTTGTGACCTGTTAGATTTGGCTCTGATACTTTTCTTTGCTAAAGCCCATGAATTGCTCTCAAAGGGAATAAATAACCAGAATAAAGCAAGATCCTGAGGTGTGTTCATCAGTGAAGGTGTCCATATTAATGGGTCAGATTCAGCCAGAATAAAAGGCATTGTTCAATCACTATGCCCACTGTTAGGAATGAATTTAAAAGCATTTAAGTGATGGCTTCTATCTTAATTAAATGATGATTTGTACCTTTTAGTTTCATGTTTGTTAATTTCGACCTCATACCTCAGTGTTGAATCTGGCCACTAAGTTCTTATGATCCAATTAAAATTTCAGTTGATGTTGTTTTTAATTGCATGTCAAGGTATAGAGAATAAAGGTATAAATTTTACCGACTTAGGCTTCTTTCACATAGATTTGTCTCTGAATTCAGCTGGCTGCTGTCACCAGGCACCATGGGATTTGGTCCCTGCTGTTTTGTAGAGTCACCTTCCTCGGCAAAATTCAAGAGAGATTTTATTTAATTTGATTTTTATTTCTTATATTGTTACTAGGTTACATCTGCTTTATAAATTCATCCACAAACAGCAAATATATTTCTCCTTGACAACACACTTCCCTTTTTCCTTGAGTTTAAAGTATATTCAGGGTTGCAGAAAGAAAACACATCTTTACTCAGGCACATTTCAGCCCAGCTCAGATTCTCACTGCTGGTTCCTCTCGCCCTTCACTTCACTACAAGATCCCGCAACAAGTTAATTCCCTCCGGATTGCAGCACTGAGGAATTATACAAAAATATCTTTTAAAAACAGGTTTCATATTTTACGTGAGAGACTGGGAGTAATATGTACATTGGCTGTGTTTGAAGCTGATGTGATTAGATGCCCTATGATCTTTCCTGGACAAGGGACATAAGTGGGGGGAAGGAGGCTGGTGGAAGTACCCAGTTTATTGTGAATTTGGGGATTATTTGTTTAAAAATGAAAGAAAATACTGCTAATGCTATAGTAAAAGGAATTATTTTAAGGGAATGCTTATCTGGAGAGGCTGTGCAGCCCAGTGTTGTTTAACCTGGGGGGATTTTATGGGAGACAAATCTTGTACTCAGTGTGAAATCAGTGTTTTCTGGTATCACTCTGCCCACTGCTGTGGGTGCCCAGGTGGGCTTTGTGTGCGTAGCCAGTTCCATAAACTGGCTTTTTTGGCCCTGCATCAGACCAGCTCTGTGTCACAGACTGCAACAGGATGCTGAAAACTCAGTGCTTTTATCCAAGGAGGGCTTGTGCCTCTGGGAGTTTTAGAAATGCTTTAGGGGTAGGAGTTCATGTTGGAATGTGAGAGTGGAGATGGAGATGCAGAAAACAACAGTGTTTAAGCCCATTTATCAGATGGAAATCATTTTATGAGGAGGGCCATAGGTCTGTCAGTGTGTTGGAACAACAATGAATTAAATGCTGTACTGGAAAAAACTTATGAAAGGGGTAGCCTGTGGAATCAACATGCCAGCGCACACAGGAGGAACCAGGAAAAGCCTGGACTATCTGCACATGCTGAGCAGAAAAACCATTCTGGTTTGTCTGAGCTTCAGGTACCTACAAAACAACAGGATGAACTTGAACTCTCCCATTTAAGGAAAGTTCACAACCTTTCACCCTGTGTAAGAATTGCCTCTGGAATACAGGGAGTTGACACTTTGCCCTATTTGTTCCCTTTTAAAGGTCAGGAGGTGCTTTGTGTCACAATTAATCTTGGTGAGGAACAAAGCCCAGGCTGCATGCCCTGTGTTTCCAGGGAAAGGCTGGGGGTCCATAGGGGCAGCCAGGGCTGCACAGGGAGGGATGAGGCTGTTTTTCTAGGCTGCTGTCAGGCCAGGACACTAGGGAATGGCATCTCTTCAGGGGAAGGGCTGTGCTGTCAGGCCAGGACACCAGGGAATGGCATCTCTTCAGGAGCAGGGCTCTGCTGTGGCCTTTCTTGCTCTTTGTGGGGCCAGTTCTTTCACAGGACCATTGAACCACTAAGGCTGGAAAAGACCTCTGAGACCACCGAGCCCACCTGGTCACCCAGCACTGCCAAGGCCACCACCAGGTCTCCAAGCATCACATCTTTTAAATCCCTCCAGGGATGGGGACTGACACTTCCCTTGGGCACCCTGTTCCAAATCATACCCAGCACAAACCTCCCTGTCGTCCTGCCCCTTTTCCCTGGGAGCAGGGATGGATCAGATGGATCCCCTCCCGTGTGCCCCTGTTGGGGAGTTGCAGAGACTGAGGAGGTCCCTCCTTTTCCCCAGGCTGAGCCTTTCATCCTCGTGCTGCTTTCCCTTCCCTGTTTTACAAAGAAACCCACAGAAAGTGACCCTCATAGCCCAGTAATTTGGAATTAAGCAGGGAAGCCAAAGGTGCCCCGGCTTCAGGCTCAGCCAAGGGGAGCACTGGCGAGGGCCGAGCGCTGTGTCCGGCTGTCAGGATGGACACTGAGGGGCTGGAGCGAGTCCAGGGGAGGGGACGGGGCTGGGGAAGGGGCTGCAGGAGCTGGGGGGCCTGAGGGAGCTGGTGGGGCTCAGTCCGGAGAAAAGCGGGATCAGGGGGCACCTTCTCATCCCACACAACCCCGACAAGGCGGGGCGGGCTCTGCTCGCAGGGAACAGGGACAGGAGAGGGAACGGGCTCAGGCTGGGACAGGGGCTGGTGGGACATCAGGGGGAATTTCCCCGCAGAAAGGGTGGTCGGACACTGGCAGGGGCCGCCCGGGCAGGTTTGTGGTGCGGGTGCCCGGCCCTGCAGCGGCACACACGGCCCGCTCCGGCAGGCTGCCCCGGCCGACACAGGAGCCCGGAGAGGCTGAAGGGACGAACTCCCCTGCCCCCGTTCCCCAGCACGAGCTGTTTTACCTCGTTCCCTCGCCCTGTTTCCCAGCACGGGCTCTTTTACCTCGTTCCCTCGCCTTGTTCCCCACCCCGGGCCGCGCTGCCGGCCCCGCCCCTCCCCGGGCCCTCAGGCGCCGCCGCCGCCATCTTGTGCGGGCGGGCCCTGCGAGCAGGTGAGCGGCGCTCTGTCCCGCTCCATTCCCGGTCTTTCCCCCTCTATCCCCGCTCTCTTCCCGGCGGGGATGGCGTTCTCCAGCGGTTCCCAGGACGCCTGCTGCCCTGCCCCGCCGGCCGTGAGCCCGCTGCTGAGCATGCTGCTGTCGGTGTCGGGCGCGCTGTCCGAGGCCGAGCTGAGCGCCATGAAGTTCCTGTGCCGGGACAGGGTCCCCAAGCGGCGGCTGGAGGCCGTGCGGAGCGGAGCCGAGCTCTTCGCCATCCTGCAGGAGCAGCAGCACATCGGCGTCCACAACCTGGCCTTCCTGCGGGCGCTGCTGCAGCACATCCGCAGGGCCGACCTGCTGGAGCAGCTGCGGCGCTTCGAGGAGCAGGGACAGCCCGGGGCTGCTCCTGGAGACGAGCCGGACGAGCAGGAACAGCGTGGGTTATCGTACTTTACATTATTAGGTGTATGTGTGTCCCCCGACCACCCCCCTCCGCCATCAGCCCCTGTAAATGTGAGCCTAAACGCCTTTCCGCGGTGGAAATCCCCAGTTTCTATCCTGGGGTGGACATTCCCTCCTTTCGCCCTTTTTTAATGTCTCTATTCATGGTCGCTAGGAAATCGGGCTATGTACTCGAGTTTCCATGTGTGTCCAGTGGTTTTTCAGGACCTGCTGTCACTCGGGGTGTGCAGTGCACCAACACAAGTAGCATTTTGCTAAAAAAAACCCCAAAAACCAAAACCCCAAACCCAACTTCTAGACGTTTTCATGTGTTTCTTAGTACATCCATGGCTAACCTGCTGTGTTTCTGCTGTTTCAGGCCGCCTCGGGGTAGCTACTTCTGTCATATGTGACGAAATCGGGAAAGAGTGGAAAAAGCTGATGCGAGAGCTTGGCATGTCAGAAGTGAAGCTGGACAGGATAGAGGCAGCCCATGGATCGAACTTGTATGAGCGGGTTTTCCAGGGACTCCGGGAGTGGCAGAAAAGTAAGGGAAAAGATGCAAAGGTGGCTGACTTGATAAAAGCTCTTCGGGGCTGTCGCCTGAATTTGGTGGCAGACTTAGTTGAAGAGGCAATCTCGAAGCTGAACACTGGAGCTGGATGAGACTGATGTCAAAACACTTCTGTGCCCCACAGATAGGAATGAAAGAAGTAACACTGCCTTCTTCTGGACCAAAATAATTATCACCGGTTGCTCATTATGCCATTAATGTGCCTTAATAAGTTCATTTGTGGTCAGATGACAATTAACATGAAAATGGATTCCTTTTCAGGTGACACTTTGTAGTATGATGCTTCCTTGGAGGTATTTTAACTTTTAGAAGGCCTGAGCTCTCTTTTTTAGAAATTCTCACACTTCTGTAAATGCCACTCACCTGAAAAGGTTTGCTTTACTGCAGGTGCTTTTCAGATACATCTTCTCTGGGAATACCTCCACGGAACACTTCTGAGGCAGCTGTAATTTAAATTTCCTGTGGAGCTTGGATTTGTTTTTGTGGCCTGTTATAAACATAATGTGAAAGGGAAGAGTATCTTAGCTGTGCATTGGTTTTCCTACTGAGTAGCATAAGATAATGTCTTCCATAATTTGTCAAATACATTTGCTCTCTGTCAAAGAACACTCAGACCTCAAGACTGCAACGCAAGAGGGATATGAAATGTGATGGCTTTTTCTTGGCAAAAATGTTCCCAAGTTTGAAATTGAACTAGATGAAATCAGTACCAAGTGCCTTCGTACTGATGAGTGAGGGAAGTGTTCTCCTGAAACTACCAAAGAAACTGTGTCTCACAAATGTTTACAGCAGCCTCTTTAACTCTGTGACTGCTTTAGGATCCTTTGCTAGGAATCCTTTCCTGACCTCTTGCAATGGCTGCTCGTGTCTGCTGGAAGGTGCAGCTTAGCTCTTGTAACAAAAGTATGGACTGTGCCAAAAACCTAGAAAACAAATTGGTTTCTTTTGGAGGGCTGTGAAAGCCTGCTGAGAGTATTTCTATATCAGAGGCTTTTCTCTGGCAATATTCTGTGAGGATCAAGCTGTCTTTGGCCAGTTTGTTCTCTTCAAAGATCCCTTCAGATCCCATAGCTCTTCTAAGTCCTCTGCCGTTTTTTTTAATTCATTCCCATTGCTTGACATTTTTTGAAAGTGGTTGTAAGCAACTCAGCAGAGGAAAGAGGATTTATGAACAAGGCCAGACTCAGTTCCCAGGTTTAATCTGGGACAGACTTCGATAAATGGCCTTCACACCTGACCTAAGGCTGGAAAAATTGCACAAGCTCCAAGGCGTGCAGGCCTCTGGGGACCATCTCATGTGCCAGGGGGAAGAGTCCTCTGAAATTGTTGCTGCTTGAATGATTGTTTGTCACTGCAAACATCTCTCAAGCTGCCTGAACAGATATTTGAAGAGGCTTCTCTTTTGCTACTGTGCCTGTGTGACTTTAGCTCCTTTCAAGTTCTTACATGGTGCATCATGACTGTGAAGGCCGAGTGCCAACATGTGACGTGCCACTGCTCTGCAGAAATCTTGGGATATTGAGAATGTTCAAGTTTTTGTTGCAGTTGGTACCTCTTTCTTAAGCAGTGACTCTTGAGTATTTAATTGTAGGTAATGGAAACTGCTGTAAGTTCACGTCAGAAAAACATTTTCATTGTTTTTTATTTTCATTAAATTATTTTTCTCCCCATTCCTGGAATGTGTTCAAGGCCGGGTTGGGTGGAACTTGGAGCAACCTGGTCTAGTGCGGTGTCCCTGCCCATAGAAGGAGGTTGGAATGCGATGATCTTTAAGTTCCCTTCCAGCCCAAACCATTCCATGATTTTATGATGATCCTCAGTATCTTCCTGGGTGTAGTATATAAAGTATCAGTGAGTGTATCCAAGCAAAGGGTAATACAGGAGTTCCCACCTGTCTGCATTTTGGGCAGGCGGAGTTCTCCATGTGCTGATTCCAGTACTTGTATCAGTTGTGAATTCCAGGCTCCCAGGAGGAGATACAGTGCTGTGCTTCAGTGGAATGACCAGCTCAGCTGTTTTGGAGGGCTTGTTTAACAGACACAGTATTCATTTCACGGTATCTAAGGGAAATGATTGCTTCAGACTTGTTTCCTTCTCTGAGCAATCCCCGAGAGCAAAGTGAAGTGAGTAAGATGCGGGGGGTGGTGTGTGTGTGTGTGTGGTGGAACAGCTCTGTAGAAGCTCCAAATTCAATCTCTCTGGTAACATGTTTTTCTTACCCACTTTTAATAAGTCTTCTGGTTCACAGAGGAGAGGGTTATCTGGAATATGAAAAGTATCCTGACTAGTGCATAGTAGAATCAAGATATTTTAGGAATCAATCAGAATAATCTGTTAGTTGTAGTCAAGCACTCATCAGCTACAAGAAATATTCTGCCTCAGAAGATAAAAACCTCTTGCTTTGTTAAGGATTTATCCGTCATGAATGTTTTATTGCATATGAAAGCAATGACCTAGACTGCATCAATCTGAGCAGTACCTCAGGGCCAATTAAAGTTTTATTACAGATTAAAATGTTGTTTACATGAGAACAAAATCAAATGAAACAAAGGGAACAAAACATTATTATTGGGAGGAGGGATAAAGGAAAAGGGTGCAATTTGTAAGGAAATGTTTTCTGATCCAGTTGGCAATCTTTTATCTTCAAATTAAATACCTTGAACTCATGCCTATTTTTTAGAACATGAATTGAAGCTTTATATTGTATAACTTTGTGTACATTTCATTAAAAATACTTCCTTAAAAACCCAGAGGGAACTGTTTTGTAATTTTATGGGATTGCTGTCTGTGGTGAGATGTCTAATTGGGAGAAGATAAATGCTAAGGACACTTTTAAAGCAAGGAGTGGTGCTAAAGAGGCATTATGTCCTTCTGGGGACACCAAAGAAAAAAAAGTAAAAAGCTGTGTCACTGAATTTCTCAGAAGTGCTAAATGAGCTGCAGTTTCCCTCGGAGCAGCAGCATTTAAATGCTGTCACTCAGGGAAGTGTAAGAATAAGATTCTCTGCCAGCCTTCAGGAGCCCCAAATTGAGTGGCAGTAAAGTGTGTGCAGGGGAGATGCTGCCTGGGAGCAAGTGCCTTCAGCTCTTGCCTTCTTTCTCCTCTGATAACAATGTTGTGTTTGTTTTATGATTAATTAAAAGCATAACTCCTGGTTTATTCTGTTGGTCAGGCTTTTAGTGGCTGTGTTCAAATGTTAAATTGACAGAGGCTTTGGTGTTCTGTGGCGTTTATCCTGGCACTGAAGTGTCAGCCTGCACTTAAAGCTGTGAATGAGTAAGACAAATAGCTTAATGACCCATTTTATCAAATCCTTTAGGACGCTCTGCAAGAGGATCTGCCTATGAGGAATTAATGAAACCTTTCTTTTTGGTCCTTTGAGAGCCTTGTTTCCTCAAAGCCTTGAGAAAACAACATCAAAATGTAGAGAGTTGAAAGTGCCGTCTCAGGAGAATTCTCATTTTGGAGAATTGTTTTTCCCTGTCACTTCTCGGTCACTTTCAGTACTCACTTGCCATTTCCTATGATTACTGAAGACATCAATTGTATTCACATATGAAAGTGTTTTTCTTTTTTAAATTGCATTCTTTTCCTTACTGAGTTAAAAGACCTTTTCTAGACTCTTAATTAAAAATCCTCTTATACAAATTGGTTGTCGTGAATATTCCAAATGCAATGCCTTGCTTTCCTTTTTCTCCGTTCCCCACACAAAGGCAGCTGTATTTCCTGCAGCCTTTGTTTGATTCCTAAAATAATTGGCTACTTTCTGAAATCTAATTGCTTCATTTAGTTGCTTGATGCTAAAGGCTCAGTGACAGTGTGTCTCCAAGCTCTCTCTGGCACTCAGCATGTTTAATTCAGGCTTTTTGGTTGCGTGTTTTTCAATTCAAATTTATTTCTAATCACTGTCTTGTGCCTTTCTCATTCCCTGCATGAATCACCTATGTCCCTACAATGTGCTCCAGCACAAATATTTTTCTAAGTTGTTTTTCCTCTTTGATTTATTGCTCCATTTCTCTGCCAGTGTTTTGATTGCAGGGATGCACTGGTAGATTTATAGAAACTAGTTCACTGTTTCAGCTGTATACTATAAAAATAGAATTTGTGGGGGCAAGCAGAGGGGTAGGGGAAGCAGTTGTGAGTAAAGGTTCAAGAACGTTTGAAGGATCTATCTTTTTATCCATGAAAATTGTAGTTGAGGATTGCTTCATGTGAAGAGGAAGTGTTGCAATGGGTGCTGGGAATTGTAGGTTTGGAGACAAGGAAGCACAGCCTGACTCAGCTGCTGGGAAAGCAGGAGGAATTCAGCCTCTGGCATGGGAATCTGCATGGAATAGACTCGGAGGGACTCTGAATCATTAAATAGTCTCCTCCACAGCACTATTGCTGCTACTGCTTCATTCCTGAGAGCGTTACACATGCCTTTCTTAAAGCAGGCTAAGGTTAAACCAGCAGGTTTACTCTTGTAAAACATGATATAATATTGAAATATCTGAAGCTGATCATCCTGATTGAGTTTAAATTCAGCAATTCCTGTGATTTTATCAGTGTTGGAAGTTGAAAACTTTTTCATTGTTTTCCAGATGTTCTTGTGTGGATGGCAACTTTCTTTTAGTTTTTGGAAGGAAAGGGTCGTGCTGTACTTTGGGCAGGTCACAGCACTTAGAGCAGCTTTCAGAGTAACCACCTATGGTAGCAAAGTGAAGGGTTTCCTGTGTGTCCTCCAGGGCTCTGAACAGATTGGTATACAACAAATAACAACTCTAAAAGAGGTATTGAGGTGTATATCTCTGGAACAACATAGTAAGAGCAGTTGCTAAGGAAAGCAGCTTAGTGCCAACTTTGTTCCTCTGCCTCATGCTTCAGCAAGTTGTCCACCTGGGATTTTTAGGTGCCTCAGAGTGCTCAGGCCTCCAGAGCAGGCTCTTGTACTGGGGGAGGTTACACAGACCTCAAACTGGACCGTTGTCATCAGAGATCTAAAAACCATTCAACTGGGATTTTCTGTGGCAGGTGTTTTAATTCCAGGCCAGCCTGGCTTTACAGATCTTCTCCATACAGCAGTGAGCTGGCAATTAAAAATGCTTGTGAGTTTTAAAATGTTTTCTTTTCCATCTTTTAATTCTGTTATTCCTATTAATCCCAGCAGGAGTATTCACTTCCGAAAATGATTTGTAGAATTTAATCAGCGAGAGCTTCTTATTGTGGCCTGACTTTTAAAAGGCTTGTAATAGCTATTCTGCAAGTGTACACACTACCTTTGGCAAAGATTTGTCCAAAGGGATGTAAAAAGACTGAATTTCTGTACAAAAGCTGCTGATTTTTGTATGCAAATCTGGCACCAGATTTTATATACAGTGGGCATACAAACTGTGAGAAATGCTTGACATAAAAATTAAACCATAAAACTTTTCTTGCCATTAATGCCAATATGTGCACAATTGAGCTAAATCTTATCTTTGTTTCCTTACCAGTGGTCTCCCCAAGTGGTGTTTCCTGTCACTTCCAGGCATATTGCCAAACTGGGGAAAAAAAATACAGATAAAATGTGAATTAAAAGGGTGCAGCACCTGACAGGTCTGGGATTCACATCCTGCATTGTTTAATTTATGTTACACTCAGTGTAAGCAGAATTTAGTCACAGCTTCTTGGCCGTGAAGTGCAGGGATGTACAAGGAAATTTCCTGATGAATTCTCTCCTTTCAGTTCCACTGCCCACTGGAATAAGATGTGTGAGAGAGCAGGGTTAGACATTAAGAAATGCACTTTTTGTTTCCTCAAACCACCAGTTTGGCACATGGTGCTTCCATTTCTGCATCCAGCCTGAATGGCAAAATTCAAGCTTGTGTGTGTCACTGCATCTTTGTGCATGAAGTAGCTATGCAAATGAATTAAAACTAATTAGAGCTAAAACCAACAAAGTGTACATTTCTAGTTAAGGGCTACTTGCAGCTCTGTTATATGCCACTGAAATAAGTTATTCACTGTGGACCTGCTCATAAAATTTTCTGTAAACCTTATTCTACTTTCTACAAAATAAAAAAAGTTCAGCCATTTCATGGTGAAGAACTTATGGCTCCACAGAGTATGTTTTGCTCTTTAAATCAGAACATCAAATTCCACATCTGGCCTGTGAATTTTAAGGGATATTAAATGCTGAGCTATATCTTAGAATACTGTATTTATAAGGCACTTCACTCCATGCAGTATTTTTATCTCCTAATTCCTGGAACTTCATAGTTACCAGCACTCCAGCCCTGACTCACTCTGAGTCTTTATTTGTGTGACTGAAGGAGTGAGTAAGAACTTAAACCACTTATTTTCATGTTAGACCTGATGAAGAGGCACACACAAATCATGCCCTTTGATAGTAAGAGTAATTCTGTAGATGGGATCCTCATTTTCCACCCTGCATTCAGTATACAAATCAAATGCTGGGGTAGAAGGAGGTCCAAGGTGCTTGGCCAAGGTCCCAAACAATCCTTGAGCTCCTCAGCCTCTGCTCCGCACAGCCACTGTGGGTAACTAAAAGCATCTGGAGCTTAGCAAAAGGTACCCTGATCATGATTTTCTCCCTAGAAATGTCTCCTCCTTTGGCCTAACAGCTTAAAGTGGGAATCCATGTGGGAATTCTCACCAGAGAGATAAATCCTCAGCTCTAGAAATTCTGATTCTTCAGTATTCATTGCCACTGAAGAAGGTACTGAGTAGTGTGAAAGGACCAGCTCATTTTGCAGCTTGAAAGCCAAAGACAGATTTCACCTCTGTGAATTAAGATTTGCAGAAGTGTCTAGACCAACAGTCCCAGAGAAGATGCCATCACTCAGCAGCTGATATACTGAACCAAATTCCATGTCATTCCACACCTTTGAAAATCCAGAATCTGCTTTCACACATAATGTAATGCCCTCATTTGTGCACTTCCTAGGTTAGCATTCTTACTTGTTTTATAGGCTATTATTATTAGGGATACTTGAATTTAGGTTTAACTGATTGTTTTAGAGGTGATTGCTTTAATAATGGGTGATTTAAGAAGGCTTGAGCCATTTCTTCTGCCAGAAGAGGCCTCAGCAGCAAGTCTGATGTCTGTTGCTCCAGTCTGAGCTGTGGGGAGCTCAATTTGTTTTGCAAGGGCTGAGAAGTTCCCACAGGCTAATTCAGAGGAATTAGAGAAGGAATTATGGAGAAATTAGATCCCCGTTTCTTTTATTTACACAGTACCTGAAACACCCCTTAGGCTTGTCCCATTTTCTCCTTTAAAAGTCACTTGCCTGCCTTATCTCCTTCCCACAAACTCATCCCCTGATTCACCAGTAAATGCTGAATAATTTTAACACACAAGCCTGAGAGGCCATAAACACTCATTTTCTTGGTGGTTTGAAAGGACCTTGACAGTTCTTGAATGATCCCTAGTTATTCAGACAGCCCATTCTAGTGGTTTTTAATGCATTCAAATAGGATACAGCAACCTCAACTAGGGAAAAATGGGCACAGATGGAATTGCCACGGTGCCTGTAAGCAGGTCAGGGAGTATCCTGTTTTTGAAACATTATCATGTCAGATGTTACAGCAGCACTGGCAACTTCCTGAGTTTTTGGATTTTTTCCATGCAAAGAGAAGTAAAGGGGAGCTGCTGGCCAAAGAGCGCTGCCAGCTTCTCTCAGTATTTTGGTACTACAAAGGTGGCATTATTAAAGGCAGACAAAAAAAGCCCCTAATCATGCAACCCCACTGAACCCTAGGACCTGAAAACCCCTTCCTTTGTGCACTTGGAAACCTTGCTATGAGCTCACTGGTGTCTGGGTGTGGAGGCTTCACTGCAGCACTTTGGCTGCAAACTGAGACAGGCACGAGATGCTGATTCCATGAGCACTGAAAACTGGGAGTCAAGAACCATCCCCACTGCTACAAGTGGGCATCCCGACCTTCCTGCAGAATATAGGATAAAACAACCCAATCCAGAAAACACAGCTGCATTTGACACCTAAAATTGTCACAGGACATTTTGCTTGGCATAAAATGTGATGATTTGCAGCAGAAAAATCTGGTACTGCAGAACTTTTCATAGTATGACTTGTACTGAGTATTAGCTGAATATCCATGGCCATGCAGCAGGCAGATGCTGAATATTTATGGAAGGAAACATTACTGTTTGTATGTAGCTTAAAGAGATATTAAAATCAAACTGGTGCCATATTACTTTGGTGAAAGGAAACTGTACATTTAATTACAGGAGAGAGCGAACGTGTTGGACATGAAAATTATGTGCCTCCCAAGTCCTGATATGCTTGTGCATGTGTGTATATATGTACATACATCTCTCTGTGTGTGTACAGCATATGTATCCACATGCTTACATACACACACCCTTAAGTAAAGTTATTTGATATAATTTGCAAAAAAAGACTTTCCTGACAGGGCTATTTCTCAATAGTTCTTCTCAAACTTGTGTCTCCCCCTTACAGGCTGAATGCTGTCTATGTAAAGAAATATATCCCTATGGCAATCTCTTCATTTTATTAGAAACAGAGGTGGTGTTTCTGGCCCAACACTAAATATTAAGCATAAATTCAGAGCCAGCTGCTGCATCTCCAACATCAGCCAGAGCAAAAGTGACTTTAAGCCATTGTTTTCTTCTCAGAGATTTAAATGCAAAAATTGGCTTAATTCCTAGTTTACATTAGAGCAGTTACTGTGATTTTCAGCATTTTCCTCCAATCTGGTATTTTGGGTCAATACAAAACCTGTGATGCTGAAATTAACCTTCTGTTCTCTTCCCTGTTAGTTCTGCTTTTGCAGGCAGCAGCTGTAGACACCAAGGGAATTATTGAGCAGTGCAGTTTAGGAATTATATACCCGACCAAGGTGAATGAAACAATCCTTCTCTCATTCTGCAGGTGCTTTTATGATGCCTCTAAATGATTGCAGGAGAAGGCAGGTGAGTTCCTGTCGTTTCAGTCTTTGGCTTTCCAGGTAAAAAGTACAAAGCAGGAGCTGGTGCCAAGTTCCTCGATGGCTTTTGTGGCAAGGGCATCAGTTCATTAGGCTGAAATTGCCAAATTAATCTCTCCTTGGCCAGACTGAATCTTTCACGTTTGTACCTGAAAAAAATGTTAATGATCCCTGGAAGTTTTAGGCATTGTTACTCAAAGCTGAGTAAGAGACAAAGGGAAGGTGTAAGTTGATTTGGCTTTGCAAGGGGATCTGACCTGTGTTTGGAGCACTGAATGATTGACTGTGTGTGGCACTGAAGGAAAGCTGCTCCTGCAGCTCCTTGTGCCAAAGCTTGGGTACATTGTGGGACCTCAGCCCAGGCTGAGCTAGAACCTGCCCCTGGGTCAATATTTATGTTGACTCTTTTAAATGTGAATTACAATGTAAATAGATGGCATGGTCAAAGGGGCTTCAGTATGAACTGTGCTCAGGAGGGCAGCAAATTTAGCCTTGAAACAAATCATTTGCCCCACTTGTTATGGCACAGATGAACAATATCAGGTCTGCTGGTTTTTTCCTATTATGAGTTATTTCCTTTTAAATCTTACACATGGCTTTCAGCCATTTCCTAAACATTTTTTGTCATTATCTTTCCATTTAAGGATTAACTTAAGCCAATGACAAGTTTTTTTTCAGCTGTTGTCCACCTTCCTAGAAATAAGGATTTCTTAACAAACACCAGGGAGAGGGCTGCCTTTCATACCTTTTTCTCTTGTTTTGATGGGTTTTTTTGTTTGTTTGTTTAGTTTGGGTTTTCATCTTTTTTCCAGAGCTATGTTCCATGTAATCTCACTTTCAGCAGCTACATTGTAAATGACTTTTTATTTAGTAACTGCCAGCCTTAATTAATTGTAATTAGACAAAAACTGTGTAAATACCTCCGTACAAAGGAACCAAGCATTCAGGCAAACAGAAAAAAGGGAAAAAGAACACTTGAGTGACTAAAAGTATTATCTGGCCCAACACAGGGGCAAATCTGTTGTTGGTGGCTGAGTCAAAAGACTACACGTGGAGACCTTAATGATAGCGGAGGACTCAATGCACCAAAGCTCAGGTGGAGATAAAGACATTCCTGTAGGATGTCTGAACTCAGAGTGACCCCCAGGGATGGGTCAGGCAGCACCACCTGCACATACAAAGTCTGACTCCAGTTAGAGTTGCCAGTGTGAGCTGTGGTGATTGTGGTCAGCTTCAGCCTCCAGTGTAAGCCCTGCTCAGTAGCAGATATCTGAACGTGGACAGCTGTTGCTAATTTTTTTTTGTAGAAAGGGATGCAGAGATTGGCCACTCCAGTTGTACAACTGAACAATTGCTCCTGAAGTCAGGAGCGCGAGGCATTCTCTCTGGAAGATGTAAACGTTGTACATAATGATTAGTAACACTGAGGGAGGAGATTTTACTGAACTACATTGCCTTTACAGTAAGGGAGAATTGCTGGTATTTAGACTCTGGTCATGCTGATTGCAATTGATACCCTAAACTTTTAATTCCATGGGCTGCAGAGACACTCCTCAGTTTGAAATGCTTCACATGCTCTCTAAGCAGGGGTTTCACAGAGGAGATTTCTGTGTAGGGGAAGGCAAATTTGGCCAGACTAGTAACAGACAGGCTGCCAATGACAAGCCAAGAAGGGATGCAAGGATTTGTTGGGATTTTAGTCATTATTTAAAAAAAGATGCTCCAATAAGGACATAGGCACCCTTAACACATTAACCTCAAAACCAGGACATCTTAGCAACACTAAAACTAAAATTTCCCATAGGAACCCTGAAATGGCCTCACTTTGAAGGCAGTGTGAGTCCAGCAGTAGGGATAACCCATAACACAGAGTGCAAAGGCAGCTCCCATTCCCCCTGAGTTTGCAGAGGATGCTCTGGCATCCTGCTTTCTCCATGAGGCACTCCAGCATCTCCTCCTCACTGCATGCACTCATGTGTTGCACGCTCTGGGTTTATGGATTTGCAGGGAATTTTGCTCAAAGTCATGGTGTTTCTGCAGAAGCTGAGGATGAGACCACTCACAGCTCTCTTGTCTCATATATCGGCAGGCCTGAGCTACCTTTCGGCTGTGTAATTTTATTTGTTAGAGACACATCAGAGCAGTGCATGCTTTGAGGTGCAGCTACAACACCAATACAGAAACAAGTGGGTGAAAGAATTTACTTAAAAAGAAGCCCACTTGTTGTATTTCCATTATTTTCATTAATATTTATTTCAAGTTCACTTGAGCACTGTTCCCAAAGGTCTTGGGTTTTCCCCCTGGCAAATGCAGACCTGCTTTTTCTAAAGTACTGTCTGTTTCCCCTGAAGGTTCTCTTCTGACTCTGATTGCTTTTAAATGTCATTCTGCTGCTCAAGCCTACTGGGATGTGCTCTGAGCTGAAGGTTTACTATTAAATGGCTTATACCTGTACTTATTTCCCAGGTCACATCATGACCCAGTAACCTTCTTCTCAAATGCCAAAGGTGAAATTTAGTTTTGAATGACTTGGTTGCCTAGGCAGAATTGCTATTAATCAGAGCAGGAAATAATATTGTGATATGAACTTCGACAGCAGTTTAACACACCATATCTATTTCACCTGAGCTTTCTTTTTTTTGCAAAACACATTGTTGCCATTGCAAGTACCTATAGTTTTTGTAATTTTTATCTGTTGCAATTTGCTTTATGACTTCATTTTGAGGCCATGTTGGTTTTTAGTCACCATCTCAGCCAATTCATTTTATCAAATTAATATTTTTAGTAAATACTGTGAAGACAGTGGGGAGTTCTAAAATGGTGAAAATGAACATTAAGCTCATACATAAACTGGCGACTCAGTGAAAGTGTTATTTACATTTTCATTTGCCTAACAGCTGAAGCTGGTTGCACAGAAAAATCCTTTTGCCTTGCTTACCCACATACGATTTGAGATTAATACCTTCCCAACATTGTTATCTTCACAATACAACATGCACCTGAATAATGAAGGTAGTGATTGCTGCATAAAATTTCACACAGGCAATGTGCAAGTAATGAAAGGTATGTTATCACTTGAAATCTAGTCAGTTAGGGATTTAAAAATAGGCTTAAGTGCTATTTGAGATCTCTTTATTTTTAAATGCGTTTATCTACTTTACTACAGTATGAAGGACTAATAATAGAGGATCCTGAGTACGTACAAATCATGGTCCACTTTGCTTAGTGCCTACTCCAAAGCCACTTGAAACAGCAGGAGCCTTTGCACAACAGACAAAGACTGGAAAAAAAACCCTATTTTTTTCCTTCAAACTCTGATTTACAGAAAGAGAATTGTTACTTCACATACAAATCCTTTTTACTGTAGTCAGACTATAAAGTTTATCACATATATTATTAATATAATACAATGTCTTAATTTTATCTCTTTCTTACAAGGTCTCAAAACATTCTGAAAGTTGGAGTCTCAGTTTTGAAATGATCCACACAGAACCCAATTCCTGTTCTCTCTCAGAGTCTCGGGAAGTAAAACGGTAAAAGGCTCAATATCTGAGTGCCAGGATGAGGAGTAGAGCCTTGAGCTGAAGGTGAGTCGCTTTAGATTAGACATAAGAAAGAAATTCTTTACTCTGAGGGTGGTGAGGCACTGGAACAGGTTGCCCAGAGAGGTCGTGGACTCCCCATCCCTGGAGGTGTTCAAGACCAGGCTGGAAGGGGCAATCTGAGCAATCTGTCCCTGTCTATGGAATGAGATTGTCTTTAAGGTCCCTTTCAGCCCAAAGCATTCGCTGATTCTCCATCCTGAGATACTGCCACAGCTCTGGAGCTCTGGGCTCCACGCTTGCAAATACAGTAATTTAATTGCAGATCAGTGAAAATTAACAAGACAAACTGTGGGCTGCTAAATCCACAGCAATGAAGCCAGTAACAGCCCTGCTTAGTCCTGTGGACGCTCAGATCCATTTTTCCTACAGACAAGCTGTGCTGATCTCACACGTGTCCAGCATCCAGATCCATCTCACACTGGGTTAGGCACCTACCCATGGCTCCCAGGGCAAGAGTCCAGCTGCCCTGGGCTCCCTCTGCAGTCGATGAGAACAGACAAGCATCTTGAGCAGGTGATTCATGGACCACACCAAAGATCTGAATCACTCCCATGGAGTGGCTCCCTCGCTCCACTGATTACAGAGGCAAGAGACGGTAAATGGGTTCATGATGTAGGTGGTCAGCCAGGTGGAATGTATCCAAACCTGTTCTAGTCGGGCAGGAGCTGCATTATCACAGCTGGCTCTGAATTCTTCAGTTTCTTCTTCTAATATTATTCACAACTAAGTCACATAAATATGGCCTTTTCTAAAAGTATTTTTTAAAAAAAAATGCATAGCTAAATAATATGCAACTCTATTGCACTGAACTTGTAACTGAATGCACTTTTACTTCGATGTTTCAGTATAGTTACAAACTACATGAAAATGTGCTGAAATCAGTCTACACTAAGTGAATGTACTACATTTGCATTAGACATTGTGGGTATATATCACTTCAGATTGAAATAAATGATACTTGGCTTTAGAAATGCTTTCTAGCTCAAGGGGATTTCTGCCACTGTAAATCCATACAAAAAAGGCAGCAGCTACAATAATTCTGAACTGCAAATTGCACAACTGAAGCCGAAACTAAGCTGAAAACCTTTTCGAGTTCAGCAGGTTTGGACTTGAGTGGGCATATATGGTTTTGGTTGCAGGAATAGCAGCTGAATTTAAAAATTATTTATGGCCTTGACATAGGTAGGATTCTCATTAAAATAAACCACATAAGTTCATCAGGTCTCTTAAGAGTCTTCTCCACATCTCCAGTTTCTTGTGGGCTTTGCGGAGACTTTTCTTCCTATCAGAGGGAGTAAGTCCAACTCAAAAATGCTCTTAAATTTCAGAGCAGCCAGTTCTGATTTGATTTACACCTGCCTGAATCTGACATACATCCATGCAGACCCATGTTATATAAATAAAAGGTCAGTAAAGAACTGTGTCAATGCCTGGTTTCTGGAAGTCATGGCTTCCATTGCCAAAGGGCTGACACATTTACTACTGCACTTATCTTTGTACATGGGCACAACCATTAATTACGTCTGTCCTCTTCTCTATAGGCCACCTTCCAGCCTCTTCCCCTCTCATTCCTTCTCCCTCAGGCAAAGAGTCTCTTCTGTCTAGCAACCTCTGGAAATGTTTGTTACGGTAACAGAATGGACCAGATCACATCTATCTGCTGACAAAAGAATAATCAATGCTGTTGGCAAAAATCCTGTCCTTTCATCTATTCATTTAAGTATGAAATGTGTTCAAAATGCATTTTGCTGCTAAGTCATTAAGTCATCTGTAAAGGACAAGGAGTAAATAAGGTACTGTCAGCTCAGCTAAGAGGGGGAAAAAGCGTAGGAGCTCTTGGACTACTTTCAGCAGAGGTTTTGTGCTAGTGCAGGGTGGCTTTGAGGCTCACAAAGGGAACTTCAGTACAAATGAAGCATAAAGCACTCAGTGGGCAGAGCAGGCAGTGGGGGAGGTGACCAGAGAAGTGCTTTGCCCCTTCACCTCGTGGTGGGCAGCTCTCCCTGGACGGTGGAGGGTGCCAGCAGGTGTTTGTACTCAGAGCTGCCGGACCCGACACCTCGACCTGCAACACTCGCTGGCAGGAAGAGGTTGCTGTTTTGCTGAGCTTGGATAAACATTAGGATCTAATTTATCATGTGACAGGAAAGGAAAACCTTTTTTTCTTTCCCTCTCCTCCCTGTTTTTAAGAGCCTTTGTTTGAATTTCATCGGGTGGTTTTGAGGTGCGAGGAGCGGGTAGATATTTAACCTGGGTCTCTGGACTGATTATTCTGCTGTCAGCTGATGTATATATGGCTCTTTCTAGACACATCTACAAGTGTTACATCTCACTAAATGACATGGACAAGGAACCAGACCTCTTCCTGAACTTAGAAAAGAGACATCACACTCATTTAATTAAAAAGATCTGAGCTGCTAGTGTTCTTCATGTAGTACGGTATATCCTAGGTTACATGCCCAGGAGGAAGGAAAAAAAAAGGAAACTCTTTTCCTTGTACTACAAAGTAAATAGGAATGCTGAGAAATATTTTAGTATTTGCAGAACCTGGGAGCTTTCTTGACTTCATTATCTTATGTGCATTAAGTGCAGCACGGAGCATTATGCAAAGACCTGATTATTCAGTTTTCTTTGTGGCATTCCAGGTCCTGGCTCTATGCTGATCCACTCTCAGCTATGTGGACTGCACATGGGGAAAGCAGCACAGCTTCAAAATCAGGCCTTTCAGACATTTTTGGGGTGCCTCAGAAATTCTGCTGTATCCACAGTCTGGCCTTTGTGCAGCATTTACAGACCAAGGTGCCTAAGGAAGATACTTGCACTATGCCATGTGGGAGGCATATTCCTTAACTGGGATATTGCGGATTCAGGTTCCCTCCTGGACTAAACCACCCTTTTGGGCATGAATAAATCCCTACCTCTTCACACATGAGGAGACAGTGCCTCCTTTTCATACAGCAGACATTTATATGCTATGGGAACTCTGCTCCTACCTGAGGCTGAAACCCAGTTCTCAAGCAAGTGTTGCCAGGGCATTTCCATCTCTTCTCTGAAACTTGTGAAGGGTGATATGTAATCTAAAGGGGACAAAGATAAAGGTGACAACTGCTTGAGGCTGAGGAGGGTCTACAGCTAAAACCAATTAGATGGGAAATCCAGCCACAGATGTGAGGAGCTGAGCAAGCTGAATATGTCTGTGCCCTGCTAACAAACTGGTTGACAATTAATATATGTAGTTTATTCATATTTATTCTCCACTTCAGAATTGTATGGTAGGTTCTTTCATGCTTTCACAACGAAGCATGATTACAGCATAGTACAAATCTTGACTTTTGTGTTTAACCATTTAAGGACAAACAAAACTTAGTCTCAAAAGAAAAACCAAGCACATTCCAAGTCATCACAAACTGAGAGAAAATGTAATGGCATCTTTTAGGGTGTAGGTGAGTACCTAGGTTCCCTAATTTATTCTCAGTAAATCTCACTGGATATTTTTCGGATAGAGATTATCAGCTCTCTGCCTGTTATGGTGTTTAACCTTTTGTCCTTTCACAAATTCTCCATCCGACTCACGTTAAACACAAATCAAATCAGATTCTGAAACTTCAGCAGGGATAAAATTCCATGCTTTTATCAGTGGAAAAATTTTGGTTTTCTCATTAAAAAAGCTCAAGAAACACTTAATTGTAACCAGTTGATGGTAGCTTGTTTTCACATACTTTAATGGTTATTTTATCTACCATGCCACCATTCTATATATCAGGCACAACAGTTCATCTGCAGGTCTCCATTTGGAGAATGATAAAAAATTAGCATTTCTTCATATACTTTTACCAGCTTGTTGGTAAAACATGTCTTTCCTCCTCATTTCCTGTATAAAGAATACAGTCATTGATGAATTGCACATGAGTTATGGGAGACAATTTTGTTGATACAGGTAAAGATGAAGAGTTTGAGTCAGTGAAACAGAAATGCACTTAAAAATGAAGAGCTGATTACATTCAAGGTAATCTTCAGCACCTCTTTTGAAGCATTAAGTAACTGCTTTTGACCCCAGAGATATGTTGTGCTTCATAAGCCTGTAATTCTGCATTAATACCAGTTCTGTGAAAGAACCCCTTCGTGTGGGTTAAACCCTCATAGCAGGTTGAAGGAGAGGGCCTTTCCCCCTCTCATGATCATTTTAAGTAGTTTATGTTAAAACTGAAGCTTATGTTTCCAAATATGTGTATATATCCCAAAGTTTATAAATAAAAGCATTTAGATACACTACTAGACAACACAGGTTAATACATAACAATTGATTTTGGAGTCTTTTTGCTACTCTTTCAATATGGAAAAGTCAGATCTCGGTATTTATACAATTACATGTCAGTGGTAAATTATTCAGCATGAAGTCTGTGCTAACCAATATTGGCAGAACTCGTGATTTTAATGTGCCTCATCATATTTGGCATTTTCCTTAAAGTTCCAGCTTCCAGAGTCATGGGATTACACTAGGAATTTCAGGAGGAAAAGAAATCATCTAGACCTCATGGCTGCAGAGGGAAAGCTTGAAAAATGTGACCTGAACTCATTCTAAAGGCTCATATACCAAAGGGAAGGACGTCATAAATTTGTAATTGTAAAGAATTTCTTACTTGAGCGAAGGGAGAATGACTCTGTAAGGTGCTAGGTGTCAAATGTTGTGTTCACAGGTTAACCCAGGTGATCCAGTCCTCAATCTGAGAGTTTTCCGTGCAGGGACTGCTGCTTCTTGGTATAACATGTCTCTGCATAAGGGGCCCTTGGTGATTTCAGAGCTTTCCACTGTAAAAGCAACAGCAGGGTCCAAAATGCACGTGCTTTATTCATGGTGGTAACACAAATAGAAGAGAGAAAAAATAGAGAGTTTTCTAAGCTTTGCCAGCAAACTTCAACGTCGTGCGTGTGCATTAAAGGCTCCGGGATCGGAGTAAAAGCCATATGTGGGAATAGACTCACTTACAAACGCAAGTGGGAAAAGGTTTATATGCCGTTTGGGAAATGGCCTGCACGGGGAAAGGGACGGTGCTCTTGTCAGTGTAACCAGGGGCAGCCATCACCCCTGGCCGGGGCTCCGTGACCCCATCCCCGATCCCTGGGCTGGGAAGGCCCTGCCAGGCCGGGGACCCGCTGAGCCCCATCCCCACATCCCCTCCTTCCCCGGGCACCATTCCTCGGGCTGGGCGCTCCAAACCTCCCTGGGCAGCCCCTCCCAGTGGCTAATGACCCTTTCCATGGAGAAATTCCTCCTCATGTCCCACCCGAACCTTCCCCTCATCCCATCCCTTGTTCCTGGGATCAGAGCCCGACCCGCCCTGTCAGGGGGTTGTGTGGGATGAGAAGGTGCCCCCCGATCCCGCTTTTCTCCAGGCGGAGCCCCCTCAGCTCCCTCCGCCCCTTCCCCAGCCCCGTCCCCTCCCCTGGACTCGCTCCAGCCCTTCAGTGTCCATCCTGACCGAGTGACCACAGCCGGACACAGCGCTCGGGGCCCGCCGGGGCAGCGGGAGGAGAAGGCAGGAAGGAGAAGGGCGAGGGGAGCGGCGTCGGGGCCGGG
>WBMV01007704.1:790801-846702 GCA_013396655.1 Campylorhamphus procurvoides
GGGCGGCGTCGGGGCCGGGTCTCGAACCGGCGGCCCCCGAGGTTGGCGCGGGGCGGGAGCGGCCGCGCGGTGCATTGTGGGCGCCGCAGTGATTGCTGCGGGGCCGCGGAGCGCGCTGGGAGCGGCGGCGGGAGCAGGGAACAGGGAACGGAGGGGCAGAGCAGGCAGAGGGCCCGGGCGGCGCTGCCGGGGCCGGGGGGCACCATCGCCGTGCCCGCAGCTTTGTTCGCTGGGCCCGCTGCCCTGCCCGCCTCGGCACCCCCGGTCCCTTCATCCCCGTCATCCATCTCCCCCATCTTCTCTCCGCTGGGAACCATCGCCGGCTGCCCGACTCGGACACAACAGGTCTCCGCGCTCCTCTCGCCTGTTTTCCCCGAAGGGACAGCGGCGCGTCGCTCCTGGGATTATAAATGTCCGCACCAAGGCCCGGGGAGCTGGAAGGAGAGCCTCCCGCTGGAACCAGCAGAAGAGGGAAGCAGCGAGGCTGTTCCAAATCCTCCGCGAGAAAGCCCGTGCTGTTTCCCCGTGCTGTTCGCACGCCGTTTAATAATGCAATTGTGACCTGAGTGGAATATATGAGCGATGAACTAATTGCAGCTTATTGCACTGCTGCTTCGGACTACAATTTTTCCCCCTCCTCGGCACATGATCCCTCCATCCCAGCTGCTGAAGGACCTTTGGGGCAGTAATAGAGGGATGGGAAGCTGAGACAGTTTATTTTCACATTCTTCTATTCCGGGGGACTTGGCGAGTTGGCTGAAGCTGCTGCTTTTTGCTGGATCTGCTCTTTCCCCGGCAGGTTTATTTGTTTTCCTGTGCACGGGGTGTTTCGATTAAACAGACATTGGACTGGAGCTGAATGGATGCTTTGCAAGCCGGGAGGTTTTGGGGGGTGACACAAAACTGCTGAAGTAGAGGACTGGGACTGCAGCAAACCTGGGGCCTGTCTTCCAAGCCGTTCTGTTCTACTGAGCAAGGTAAATAGCGTAGTGGGGAAAACACAGGGCTTGTAATCGTGCACGAAAGTGTTACAAAACACTTCAGGCTGTTCCAGGTCTTTCAGGGGATTGAGAGGGCCCGCAGACTTCGGATGAGTTTAATCGTTCTTTAGGATGTTCAGGCATGGGTATGGAATTTAAGGCTAAGAACAAAGTTTGTGGTACCTGAGGGGTTGAGAGAACTACATTTTCTCGTTAGCCTTATGTTTTTGTAGGTTTGTGATGGTGAGAGAGCCTTTCTCAAGAACTTTAGAAGTCTTAATGAGAGTGTGCAGTAATTATATCAGTGGTATTTTTCTGTGCTTTTAAAAAACTTGATGCCATAGCCCTGGTAAGGATTATTAGGGCCTCTGAAAAGTCCTCCCAGTTTAACAGTGCTACAGTGCTTACATTTGCATTGTTTTAAACTGTATTCATTCTCTGCCTTTAATCATTTTTGCTTACCTTTACTTTTGTTATCCACGTTGACAGCTGCTACTACTTCATAATGAGTTTTTTTGCTTTTTATCTTTCTTCACGTGTTTTATCTCCCGAATTGGACTGTTTGGATTTACCACTCATTTACATGCGTCACTTTCACCATAACTTTCCACAGCCGACATAAGCTCAAAGTACTGTTTTAGATATGATCTTTATACGTTTGAAGCATTGGAAGAAGCAGATAATGATTCTCAAAATGTGCAGTGTAATCAGTTACTGGGCTAAGTGTATAATTTTTGGGGGCAGGCTGCATGCCATATCTTTATTTTTTTATAAAGATCTCCGCAGCAGCTTGCTCCCAACGAAAATATAAATCCATTAAAGTGAGATCACAGTCTGAAACGTGGCTGTAAAAATCTGGTTTTGCAAGAAGTCACAAGATTCTCATTACGAAGTGATGCCTTGATTAAACTGACTGTGTACCTTCTCTCCCTCGTCTTAATAAAATAGTGGCAAACACTGAGGTGTTGGCAGCCCTTGCTGCTTCTGTCATGGGGAAAAGCTAAGTGGGTATTATGGGGAGCGCTCAAAGTTCCTGTTCAGATCTGTTTGACTTGAGCTTACAGCCTTTGTTTTGTCTCGTTTTGTTTCAAGATGATGTGTGAGGTGATGCCAACCATCAGTGAGGCCGAGATTCCCGCTGGGGGAAATGGAGGCCACGGTTCAGGTTCCCCGTTACAGTCAGATGCTGATTCCCATTTTGAGCAGTTAATGGTGTCCATGTTGGAAGAAAGGGATCGCCTTCTGGAAACACTGAGAGAAACTCAGGAGACCCTGGCACTGACCCAGGGCAAGCTGCATGAAGTTGGTCATGAGAGAGATTCCTTGCAGAGACAGCTCAATACTGCACTTCCACAGGTATGGACATCTTGAAAGGAAGGTATCTTTCAATAATTTCTCTGTTTTTTGGGGTGTTTTATTGGCTTTTTGTGTGTTTAATGTACTGAAGAGTCAGGCTGTGTTAGGGGAGGATGAATCTAGCTTAGGACTTTCCTGAAGTATCTGTTGGTGTCTGCTCACTTTGAGAAAAGTACGAAAGCAAAGCAAGCAGGGAATAGCAGCCCTTTCCCTCCATCATGCTTTCCCAGTTTCTGGAATTTCTTTGGCTTGACAGGAGCTTGAAGTTGTATCTACATCCTTTTCTTTTATAGTACTTGATGGACTTTCTTTTGTCACCATTTTTTTTTAAATGCTGTTTCTAATTGCCTGACTAGTTCACATGCTGAAAAATTAGTACCTGGTCTAGTGGAAGGTGTTCAGGGGGTTTGCAACAAGATGATCTTTAAGATCCCTTCCAACCCAAACCATTATTGTATTCTGTGAGTTCTGTACAGGCCATTCTGGCACAATTATGGACTTTTTGATTTAAAAACTTGAAAAGTTGAATATTGCTACCCTGAGAACACATGCTGAGTTGTGGCAGTGTAGGAGTCTGAGTGTGTTGTTTAACCTGTTTAGTTACTTTCGGAAAGTTTTGATTTGCTCTTTTTTTGGTCCTGTAAGGAGTTCCTAATTACTGACTGGGGGGGATGAGGTGCACCAACACGTGGCCTGTAGTGCTAAGTTTATTATGCAAGGAACACAGTCAGGAAAGGTGGTTGGTGTCTACAGAACTTCTTGGGTTCATCCACTTTGATTAAAAATAGTACAAACTAAACTTTGTACATGTTGCAAAGCATTTGGTTGTAGGCAAAACAGAGGCTGCCTTAGATGTTGGTTAACTGTTCATAGTCCTGTGCTTTCTAGCATTTCCCAAGTGTCACAATGATGTTATTACTTTTACAAATGTTTACATATCCTTAAATACATTGTAGTTGCTGTTTATACCCTTTAAAACAGTAGTTTTAAGCCCTTGTGTTTCACTCCTCCCATTATAATGTAATCACTGTATGACTCTTGGTATGGTAATTGTACTGGCAATTACTAAGGGATAGAAACAAAAAAGTTACACATGTTAATCTAGTGGTGTTACAGTGGTGTGATGGAGATCAGAAAGGAGAAGTTTCCAACCTTTGCTGCTCCCCGTGTTAAATCATGTGCTGCAGGCAAAAATCGTTCTTTGGTTTTTTTGTTGTAATAATTGTGGCTTCTCTTCAGCCTGTGTGTCAGGTCTTCTGCATTAATGGATGCCATTAACCAGTTGTGTGACCTGTAAACTGTACACTTGGATTTGTGACTGACTGGAATTGCTCAAATTCCCAACTGTGCTGTTCCCCTTTTCAGTTCTCAGCTTTCCTTCCCAAATCTAGTAAGCTACTTACATGTAAACATCTTTCTAAACATTTCTTAAATATTAATAAACAGTTCCCATTTTCAAGAATGTCATAATTGCATGGCTTCCTGTGAAATCTGGAGGAAAAGCAAGTTGGTTGAGAGAGAAATTTTACTGCAATTTTATGTTAATGTACAGCAGTGCATGGATTTTTGTAGATTGCTATTAAAAATACTGTTTTCATACTGTGAAACTGCCACTTTTTCCTCAGTGGTGCTTAGTTGAAATTATTGTGGCAGGTGACAAATGCTGGTGCTGTCAAAAGCCAGAAATATTTTATTATCATTGCTACAGTCAGCAGTAACTGCTGTATTTGACAAGTTTGTGTTGTTGTTATGGTAGTCGGTTACTTCTTGTGTGTAAATTTCTGATGGGGTGAAACAGTATTGTTTTTAAATTCTAGTATGAGTTCACTGTCAAAACTGTGGTGACTAATGCTTGAAACTATTCATGCTTTTTTGTTAATTATTTCAAACTGAGCATTTTTTTGAACTACTGCCTGAAATGACCCATGGTTTGCCTGTAGATTTCAAGGAGGGTGGAGACAGGATAACTTTAAATTTATTGACAAACATGTTATATTTTTTGGGAAAGAAAGGATAGTTTTGCACATTTTAATTTTTATTTTTTGTCACAGTAGTTATTTCCAGTGTAGTCGACCTGTGAAGCTCAATGTCACTAGTGGCACAAAGACTGGTATAATTGTGTGAATTACTAAATCACTGTGTAACCAAAGCATTATTTCTCCCTCAGACTTGGTTTAGGAGAAGTCTTTATAGTTGATTTTGGAGCACTTTATCTTCACGAGTGTGGAACTGAATTGTTTGTGTGTTTACTTTTCCTGCTTTGTATATTTAGCTGAATCAACCAGTTTTAGACCCTTCTGATACTGATGTAAAGTCCTTGTATAAAAGAAGGAATGCCAGATTGTTTGTATACCAAAATTGCTCTGGATTTGGTATGAAGACACTCAATTTCCAGGAAATTCCCTGGACTTAATTCCTTATGTTCATGGAGGGTTTTTCGTATAAGAGGCTCAGACTGGTGTGTATAACAGCAAATTAGTACTTGGGTGTTTGCACATCTGGTAGGTTATCAAAGCAAGTGCAGGGTTTTTTTGCAGCAGTGATGCACATTTTCTGGTCTCAGAGGAGCAGACTTTTCTAGTACACTTAGTGTGGTGAGCAGGTAGGATTAAAAGCATCAGTCCTAGCTCCCATAAACCTGGAAGAACTAGTTAGAGTAGGATGCCTTTTGTTGTGGATGTTTAATTCACTGAGAGAAGAGCATTTTAATCTGATGTAGATGGGCTTAATCTGTTATATTTACAAAAAGTAAAACTACTTTTTTTTTTTTTTTTTTATGGACAGCT
The DNA here is from genome assembly GCA_013396655.1 of Campylorhamphus procurvoides. Lineage (NCBI taxonomy): Eukaryota > Metazoa > Chordata > Aves > Passeriformes > Dendrocolaptidae > Campylorhamphus > Campylorhamphus procurvoides. The sequence goes on from WBMV01007704.1 coordinate 795,924, forward strand.
GGAAATTAAATACATCACCACTGCCTTGATAAAATGACTGCATTCTTGGCAATGCTTTTTGTTTTCTGGGAGTTACCTTCTATTGCAGATTACCCCAGTCAAACTGTACTTTGACCTTGGAAGATGAACTTGAGGAATCAAATTACTGTGCAAGAACTTAATTTTATTCATTCCAGAATTTTTCACAGAAAAAAAAAAGAAAATTAACTTTTTACTTGGAGTACTTATGGAACTTCTAATGTAAACACATTCACTTATGATTCTAATTATGGTCTTAGTATATTTAATTATGCCCTTTCTGTGCCTTTTAGAGTGTATTCCCTGGAATTCAAGATTTAAAATTTACGAGTTAATCTGTGAAACATCTAGGAGGCTACTGTATTTAAAAGTTAAATTTTGAACCTAAGGTAGATGAGGTGCAAGTGACTTGCTATCAGGGTGTTGCAGGCCAGGGTTCATTTTGCTGTTAGAATTTCATGCAGAGGTTTCTGTAAGTAAAAACAAGATGCTTGTCTTGTATGGAAGAGACCAGAGTTTAATTTACAGTAACTCTGGTGCCTGTCACAAATAAAAGCACAGTCGATGAATTCACAGCAACTTTTATCAGGATGAAAATTTTAGTACGTGTGTTAAGAATTCTATAAACTGATGTACAAATATTATGCTTCTGTCATGCAACAACACTAAGATCCATCTTTATTTTGCACCCCTAATCTTTTGGCCTTAAATTTATCATGCCTTATTTTTCTTTTTATTCAAGGTAAGCAAAACAGAAGTTTTTCTGTATTTGTGTTGATCGTGTTCAGTAGTGTCTGTATAGGTGCAGAGGAAAACTTTCTGTCAGATGCTCTGTGTAAATGGGAGCACTTTAATGCGGAGTTAAATGTGAAAAAAAAAGCTGCCTATAATTTTGGTTTGGCTTTACTGGGTGGCCCATCATATCTTAATTTAAAGTCAGTCCACGGCAGGTCACCTTTAGTTGCTTTCTACCCATAGGAGATACTTTATCACTACTGCACACTTCAGTTAAAAATAGTGTGTGTCAGTTTATGTTTGTATTCCAGTAAATTCAGGTGTGTTTCTATAGAATTATCCTCCTCAGATCATCTCAGAAACACTTCGGTGCCTCACATGGACGAAATACCAAAACACTTGGTCCAAAGACTGCCCTGCCATTGTTTTGTAGCGATGGATTGAAAGATTTAGTTGCCATTTTATTAACAGTGGTACTTGGATTTCCTCCAGGCAAGTTTTAAGTAATACAGGATGTCGTAGATGTAGAAATGAGGTTTGGAATTGTACATAATTTGAAGAACACAGTTGCAGAAAAGTACATTAAGCTAAGGCCTTGCCAAACTCTGCAGAGGCTGAAGTTTCCTCAGCATTAGAAGCACAGCTTCATTTCCAGTATTCACAGATGCTCAGCCCTGAGCTGCCAGAGCTTGGACTTCTTCCTCTGGCCAGAGCTGGTACTGACTTCTAAATAACAGCCATGAGTCTCAGCAGAGCCCTGTGTGTCCAGGAATGACAGAGCTCCAAAAGGATGTCAGATGTGTAAGTGTAGGCAGAGCAAGTGTATCCTCCCCTTCTGTCACCCCTTCTCACAGCAAAGACACAGCTCCGTTGCATTTTCAGACAATTGTCCTCTTACTCTTGTCTGTGTTGAGTTTCGGTTCCTGAATCTTACCTGGCTCTTACTAAATTACTGGATAGATTTGGCTTTGTGCTAGTTTAAGTCATGATGGAGACAGGAGTTAATGTTTGAAATTCTTCACTGACTGTATCAACAAACCTCAGCTTCCCTGACATTTCCTGCTTTGCAAGGTGTAGAAATGGACAACTTTTGCCCCAGACCTTCAGAACATGAAGTTACCTGAAAGTATAAGGAATAACTACACTTAATAATCCAGTGGAGTATACTGAGGACCAAGTGTCTACCATTAGTTCTGATTCCTTAGTTTCTCACTTAAATATGTTTGGGTTTCTTTATTGAAGCATCCCACCCCTGCCAGCACATCTGTTTGCCTACTGTTAGCAACTTGCTGTTTATACTGTGCCTTTAATTTATGTTTTCTTGGTTTTCTTTTATTTATCTTGTACTTGAGGGTGAGTTCTAGTGCTGTTATGATGTTCCATCCATCCCCTTAATAAGCAGATTTTATGAAGTCTGAAACTATTGTTTTTATTTGCCGTAATTTATTTATAGGAAGAATATTTTGGTGACTACACAGAAATGCTTTTTATTTGTTTTTAATAGTGGATGAGGCCCTGAAAGATGAGCTAGTGGTTATTTTCTTCTGTTCTTCAGCTGCTATGTACAAATATCTGGCAATGAGTTTCTTAAAGCTTGGTTTTTTGTAGTCTAACTTGCAGTCTAACAATCAATAATCAAAACAAGGTGTTTTAAAAATACATATTTAGAACCAAGTGTACTTCACTCATCAGTGTTAACTTGCCTGCAGCCTCTGGTTCCACAGGGAGTGTGTGTTTTGGTATTCTGAGAATTCTCCCTCTGCAACCTTCTATTTTTTCTCAGCTCTTTTTAAGAGTATAACTAAAAACAGCTTCGAAGATGTTTAATAGCAAGACTTGCAGATTCAGTATGGCTACAGAGTTCCAATTTCCTTAAAAAAAGAAAACCTTTTGGCTTCTTTTCTGTAAGATAAATATGAATTAAGAATACAATTCCCCACCTCCTTACAAATTCTTAGTGTTTTAATGTACACTGGCCTGAGACCTTGGTTTGTCCTTTCTGGTATTTATTTAGGAGAGGTCAATGTTGGTTTTATTCACTATAGGTTTTTGAAATGAGGATCAAGAGGACACATTTGTTTGTGTTTTGATATGTAATTAACAATTTATAATTAACAGTTAGAGAACATGAATCTTTGGAGAGAACATTTTAGCTGTGTATTAGTAACTATTTTTCTCTCCCTAAGTTAGCACTGCATCTCAGAAACTGCATTAATATACTTCACACTTCAATTTGGGGTTTTTTTTTTCGGTTTTCCAGCTTTAAAGGAATATGACAAACATCTTCATGTAAGCTGCTTTTGGCATTTAATTTAGGCAGCTTAAGTCACTTTAATTCTGTTAGGTTGACTGGAATCTGTTGACATATATTAGAAAATGCCTATAATCTCATGTATGTGGGTCTCAAGCTGCAAATACTGAGAAGGGATAAATTTGTGTTGTGTGACTCAGGTAATCTGGGTGCTCAGAACTTTCCAAGTGTATTTTTTGTGAGCCAGCCAGTGCCTTCCCAAGTGTAAATGTGTGGCAGTTCTTGCCAGGAAAAATGTTTTCACATTCTCCAGGCTGAAAGAGGAATTATTATTTTGCTCCCGAATGGTGATGAGTTTTTTATTCAGCTTGACTTTTTCACAGAGGAGCAGGGAAATGCTGTTTCCAGGTTTTTTTAAGCTCCAGATGATGGTGTGGTGAGCTGAATACATATCTGGGGGTCACTCAAGGAGATTGGAATATTCAGAGTTGGAATACTGTGATTACAAGTCAGTTAATGCTCTCGTTCAGTCTTGTGTGTTGTTCTCCTTTAGGTTCTCTTTAAGCTGATGTGAATAGTTGGTTAACTTGGTTTTTCTCCTATGACCTTTATCTCTTTCAGACTTTACCTTTTGTTTCATGTAAGCTCTACTAAAAATTAGCTCCTTTTCTTCTCTTTGGCCTGACAGGGCTCTGTGGGCTGTTCCTACTTTTTTTGAAAAGAGAAGCTTTGTTGCTTAATCTTCTCTTTTGCTGTTCCACAGTGGCCTTGAACTTTGATCACGTGTTTATGTTCATGTTTCCTGCTTAGAATATGTTTATTGAGGAGAGTAGTGAAAATGTTAGCAGGAATATAATTTTGGTTTGATCTGAAATATGTGATGCCTGTTAATGAATGTATAAGAACAAGCAACACGTCTTTTCCTGTAGTTCTTCTGTTTTGTGGTTGTGCTTTCAGAAATATAAATACTTAGAGTTAGCATTTTGTTTTAGAAATTCTCTGAGGTGCACCAAGATAAGGCAAGTGCAGAGGATTCAGGGCCAGGTTGGATGGGGCCCTGAGTAACCTGCGAGAGTGGAAGGTAGCATGAGATGATCTTTAAGGTCCTTCCAACCCCAGGATTCTGTGATTCCTAAATGAAAAGATTCTTACACTATCAATATTGAGCATAATCAGATAGATTCAGCACAGACTTTAAGCAAGGACCATCAGTTGTTTAAAGGGCCATGTGGAAAAAAGCTTGGAAAATTTGATATATGCATCCTTTGTATTTTGTTAAGGAGAAAAAAGAACTTCCACTTAGAAAAGAAGCATTTTCTGTTTGTTATGATATGAGAATGGGCAGCTCTTGTTTTTGGTTTGCTTGAGTTTTTTGTTTTGTTTGGGTTTTTGTTATTGTTTTTTGGGTTTTTTAAATTTAATTTTTAATTTCTTGTTTGTTTTTCCCTCTGTAGAACAGTAGTCTCTATTTGGGTGTGCTCTGAGCTGAGCTGTGTTGTGCCTTACTCCTATTGCTAGAACTTTGTAGAATTTGTTGTCTTCATTGTCTAGAAGTATTCTGAAGCACAGTGATTGCTTTTTTTAATCCTATCTCCCATATAAAATTTGGGGTTTGGCCACCAAAATCCTTAGTGTAAAAGCTAAAACTTCTTTAATGTGGAGAGGGCTCACTCAGTAAAGAGAATCATAAATTCCTGTTGTTTTAACGGTACTGGACCCATGGTTATCCCAATAAATAGTAACGAATTTTATTAAGCTGCTTTAGTACTATTTCTCAATTTTCAGGCACAATCCTGAAATGGGAGAGAGATATCTGAAAGTGGAATTGCTTGTTTGTTTTGTTTTGTGCTTCATAGAATGCTTTATATGCACGTTTTCCCACTGTGCAAAACAAAATTGTTTTAAAAAAGAAACTTCGGGGGAAATGGGATTCTGCTGTACACATTTGAGTGAACTTCTTGTCAGTGGCAGGGTTTAAGTGGTGAATCTGTGGGTTTGAGTTGTGGGATCTCAATTGTTTTATATGAGCCTGTCACAAACAATAATTTAGCAGTATATACTTTAAACAATAGAATGTTGCAGTCAAAACTCTCCTTTTCTTTGCACTCCTGCCTGTAATTGGGAAATCTGCAAGCTGAACATGCGGGGGATCATGGGGCTCTGTTCCCCTTACTAGTGAATAGTATTAGACCTAAATTAGCTGTGCTTTTCACTGTAGTTTGTGCTTGTGGATGGGCTTCCAGTGAGAAGCTGAACTCTCTAATTTTATATTCTTTATAGTTCTGTTGTGTAAGGTCTTTAAAGTCTGGATCTATCTCTCGCTTGAATCTCTTCCTTCTACTGGAATTTAGGACATGGGCTGCTTTGGAAACCCAGAAGTAAAAGATATTTCTGACCCAAATCAAAGGTCATTTAAAAGTTTAGCTGGGATTCTCTTGTTAAGAGTTTCCTGTAGAAGTTCTTCAGATAATCTAATTATGGGTGTAAAGGATGACTCTGCACCTGAGAGAGCAGCAGGAGCAGCAGAGGGTGTGTGGAGGGCGATACTGGATATGTGGGTGAAGCTGCTTGGGGTTTCTACATGTTTATGCATGTGAAAGGTAAACTCCTGATTTCAGATTATCCCTTCAAAGCTCACCCTATTTGCTGAATTACATTTGGATGAATGACTAAAAGTTTGGTATAGATTATTTCAGGGATGCCTTGGGATACCATTGTGAATATTTTTTTTTTTAATTATTCCTGAGTAATATCTTTTTCATATAGTATTATCACCTTTTTGTACTTCATGGGAAAGGACTTGGAAGGTCAGAACATTCTTTATGTTGCAGAGCACCAGGCAGGTGCATCTTTATTTCTTTTAGAACACACAGTTCTTGAATTTTCAAAATGTCTTTTGAGGGTGTAGTTCAACACCATCATCTTCCAAAAGCTGGAATTGCTTTACTTCATGTAAAGTGGAAACAGAGCAGCTTTCTATGATTTTATCTCTCACTGCTTGTTCGTGCAGGAAAGAAACTGTCCTATTCCCCTCCTTGGGTCTCATTTATGCTTCTCATTTATGTTCACCATAAAACCATCTTTCACTTCAGCACTTCTTACTGGTAGCACCATATTAACAGACTGTCCTTGTTTCTTATTTATTTATTTATTATTTCTTCTCTGCATTTTAGTATTACTCATCTCCCTGGTTTTCTTCTCCATGGCCCTTGTTTTCTGGGTCCAAATAGTTACCAAGTTTGGCACTGTTCATTATGGATATATTTTGTGGCAGACAAAAAAATTGCTTTGAACTTTAAAGAAAACTTTACCCCCCCCCCACCATAAAATAGCTCTTTGATGCTTAATCTGTGTTGCTGAATTAAATTTTTCTGGTTTTTTCTGTGTTTAAATACCAGGCTTGTGTGTTGTAGGACCTGAGACTGTGTTCTCTCTGCATGGATTTTGGAGTTTCCTTTATTTGTAAAAATGGAACACCTTTCCATGGAATGGTCCAGTAGCATTTAGTCAGAATATTTACAGATTTGGATATATTTAGCTTCAGTTGGCCCAGTAAATCCAGTTAACATGTAAACTGGGGTGACATAGTACAGAAAATAGAAAAATAAAATGTAAAGAGCTGCTAAGTTGAATTTCCTGTTGAAGGCACGCATCTGTCTTCATTGAGTATTACTTGCTTAAACAAGTTTGAAATTAGAAGACTGAAGTGTTCATCACTTGGCAAAAAGAAATAAATACATATATATATAATAGGAGAGCACTGAGGGGGAAGTGCATGTTGGTGCTTGTTTAATGAGGGTGGCTGGGCCAGCCTTGTTCAGATATTCCCAAGCATTCACTTTTAACATAGTGTGAAAAACGTACTTTTCAGCTACTGGCCACAGAACCAAACCTGGCAACTGGAGGCCAAGATGAGCCATTAGAATAGGGCAGGGCAGGGCCTCGGCTGCTACTCACAGTTTTTGCAAGCAGGAGTATCTTGTCACTGAAATAATCTGCATGATGGGTCTTGTGCTGGGTCTGTTTGTAAAAACTAGTGGAGTGTTAGTCATGTGAGGATTAGTTTTTTAAAGACTGAAGTGCAATATGTAGGATTAAATAATTTTAAATGAATAAAAGTCATGGAAGTTTAATATTTAATGCCAGCTGAGCTAGACCTGTGCTGTTTGTTGTGAGTGCAGTATGTCTAGAGTTGATGTACAGAAAAATATGGTCTTTTTTCTTGCCCAAGTAAACTTACAGTTCAGTGTTGTTTACAACTTAAAAAACCTTTCTATAGCTTTTGTAGTAGCTGCTTACTCTGCAGAATGGGGGTCCCAGGAAGATTCCTGGGCTTGTTAAACTTTTTCTCAGCATATGTTGCAGTTGTTTTACAGTTTGGCATCACTGAGGAGCATTGCAGGCTGTGAAATCCAGCATGGGATCCCAGGAAATCCTGCTCAACTTTGTGTGGAGAGGAAAAACTTCAATGAAATCTCTGTAGTGTCATATTAAAGATGGAGACTGGTGTTGTCCCATACCTTGTCAAACTTGTAGTGCGAGATTCTTCCTCTTTAATTAAGTACAACTGTATTCTCCTCTTGCCACAGTGGGTATGGGTGTGGGTAGGTTTCTTCACTGACATGGACTCCAAAAATGGAGATGCCTAAAGCTGCAACTGAGAAGTTGTGCTGCTACTTACTTGTATTAGTTATTAATCAAACTAGACTAGGCTAGGGGTGCAGGAATGTGGTAATTCATATTGTGAAACCCCTAGAATTCACTGATTCAGTGTCACTGAGTGGCATTTGTTTTTGTAACACCCCTCCAAGTATTGCAAACTTTTTTCTGGGGTAAGTTAAGGTATTCTGGTATACTGGTAGTTGGATTCCTGCAGTATTGGGAAAGATTACTTTGTTATTGACCAGTCTCAACAGCTCCTTTTCTGCACAAAGTACCCACATCCCAAGTTGAAAAGCCTGTTTCTCAATGATGACTAAAGTTTTCCTGATGCATATTTGAGCTGATCTTGAACATTTTTCCAAGTCAAACAAGCTTGGGGTGGTTCTGAATACTTTTGTGCCTTATCTGCTGTTTCAGGGGGTGAATTCCTGTACCTCCAAGGGCAGCTAAGGTGGAACTGTGTATAGCCACCACACTGAGGTGATTCTGGCCATGTGATGAAAGGTTTTCTGCTGCCGTTGCATTATGAATAGATGCCAAGTTTCATGCAAGTCTGAAGAGTGCTCCTGAGTTTCCTGTGGTTGCTGGAAGACATCTGTTAGCTTACAACTCTTGTAATGGTTCAGCTTTTGGACTTCCCTACTCAGAAGATCCACAGTGTTGCCTGAGTAGGGCAACATTCTATAAGAATTTTACATAGACAAGTGAAGAAAATAACTTGAAACCAGTATGTCTAGTTAGTGTTCAGTGTGTTCATTTCTTGCTAATTGTCTGTGCATTCTGTTAACTTGCAGGGCTGAGTTCACAACTCCATTGAGTATTTGGAGAAACTTTGGGGAAAAACCAGGTACTTTGGTAGAGCTCAATATGTAATATTTGAACACATCTGTAACTTTAAATGTGGTTTAAGAGGCTGTAGTAAAAATGGGTCGTGTCTGCTCTGGGTTAACTGAAAATATACCCTGTGTATTTGGAACAAGTATGTTGGTTTGTTAAGGCTGGTGAAGTGATTAACTGGAGAAATTATGGATTCTGAATGTTTTGGTGATCCTAAGGCTGGCTGTTACACAGAAGATGCGAGTTGTAAGAGGAGTAAGTGGATGAAGTTTTCTGACTTGTTTAAGCTACATGTCCTCTTTCCTTAATTTCACAGACCTACAGAGAAGTTGTAGCATGCAGCTGTGGCTGAGTATTGGCTTCCAGCACATTGCCAGCAAAGAGTCTGGTAGAGATCATGTGTGACTGTGGTGTTCACTGAGGAGGATGGAGGGCTGGCTGATGATGGGGCTTGGAAGACACTTCAGAACTTATTTTGTGTCCCCCTGCAGTGCAGACTGCGGTGTGTGATTGGCACTGCTGGCTCTCTAGTGATGCACAGAGATCTGTTTTTGCATGGGGCTCTTACCCTGCTCTTGTGTACACAACAGCATTATTTTGCTGGGCTTAGAGAAAATGAAATGCAGGAGTTCAGGCAGCGATCGTTCTGCCAGCCTGGGGGGTTCATACAGGCTGTGGTTAATGATTTCAGTGTAGGTGGCTCCTGTTTGCCTGTCTCCAACCTGGGCTTTGCTCTGTGTGCAGGGGTTTGCAGGCTCCCTTTCCAGGCTGCTCTGCTGTGTGCAGAAAGGCTGAGCGCTGATTAATGTGGTGGAAGCAAAACCTCTGAGAGCTGGAGCCAGCCGCATTTCGGTTCTTTGACCTCCCCACACCCCAAACAGGACACGTCTATCACAAATGTGTTAGGTAAGGAAGGGGGGCGACAGGAGCGAGAGCGTGGAACTGATGTGTTTCTACCTCCCCTTTTCCTGTTGCTCCTGCATTCCTGCTGCAAAGCTGCCAAATGCCACCACTCTTCATTTATGTTTTCTTGCCCTTCACATGCAGTGCTTCCGGAAGGCTGCGAGGACTGAGTTCTGGATTTAGTGCTTTGTAGTTCAGGCTCAGTGAACTCTGTGCATAAATTTAAGCAGGATGGTAACTGGAAACTCCTTATTACCATGGAGACTTGGTCTTGCCATAAGCTTTTCCATTTTGCTCTTGGGCGTATGTTTGGTACCTGCTGGCTGTGAGTTAGGAGCTCTTTTGGCTCTTTGCTTGTCAAACGCCAGGCAGTAGATTCTGCTTTCAGCTCCAAAGCGAACTGGGAACAGTGAGAGTTTCATTCCAGAGCAATAACATTATGCAACTGTAGTTAAAACTTAATTGCCTGTTTAGGATTGAGCAGCGTTAATGAAGAAGCCTAGATGGGTCAATCCAGGAGGTAAACTTGAAGAGTATTGTACTAAAAAAGAGTGCTGGAATGGTAAGAGGTTACTCGGGTTTAGTATTTAGTCAGCTGGCAGCAATATTCATTGAGTGTTCTCATGCAGTGTTACTGAGGGAGAGGAAGAAACGTGTGTTTGTGGAGTCAAGGGGAATACAGACTTGTGAGAGTTAACCAAAGGTGGTATTGATCATATTAAGTATCTCAATGCCACCAGGAGGAATGGGAGAGGTTTTTTAAGAGTAAAGAAATCTGCACCCATGTTTTGGTGGTTGTCTTTTGAGTTATAAAACGTCTTATGCATGCACAGAAATGGAAAAGGAGGTCAATACACTAATTATATAACAAACTCCAGCATATTCTCACTCAGCTCTAGCTGGAAAAACAGCTACTTTGAGCATGAAAAGCTTTTCAGTGTTCTGAAATGCAAGAATTTGACATATCCATATTTTAATTATTCTCTTACACTCCCTTTTAAATTGTTGGAGGTTTTGAGAACAAAAGATAAACTTCTTTCATAGGGCTGATTCTCTTAATGCTTGAAATAAGTTTTAGGATTCCAGGTTAATAAATCCAGGCTGCCTGATACTTACTGGAAATTAATTTCACGAGGTGAAAAGCAAAATATTTTTCTTCGCACACCCTAGGCTGATTTTTCTCTTTCCCATTAGCATGTGCCAGAGATATGGAAAGGCAGAAAGCAGCCTGTTTTATTACATGGAACAGGCCAAACATAATCTGTCTTGATGGTTGTTTTTTCTGGATTTGTTGCTGTGAAAGTGCAACTGTATTTTCTTCAATGACTGGATTTAATGATGAAAATATGTCAGTTCTTTTCAGTTTTAACTCTCAATACCCTTGAACTATTTAATAATTCTGATTCTTAGCCTAAGAAAACCCCCAAAACAGAACTGGTGGGACTTAACAGGTACAAGAATTTGCTTGCTAGGAACTTTCAAATATATTGGGGATCTTGGTCCCTGTGTGCTACTTAAAACACTTAGATTTAAAGTGAAGTGATTGTGAAATAGGTTAAGCTTAAATATTTAAATTTTCTTCGATTGTTTTGCTTAAGACTGTATATTTGTCATTTCCATGTATGCATCATTTGGAATCATTGTGGTTTATACGTAGAGTAAACATCCTGGTGGAAAAGTATCTCAGCTCCCACTGTTTTGCATCCCTGATGTCCTGCACTTGCCCCAGTCGCTCTTGCCATGCTCTCTTCAGCTCTGTGTGTTGTTTGATACTCAGGCTACAGACTGGAAAGATAACAGTAAAACAAACTATTACTTGGAGATTAAACAGATGAATTTCACTCATGTATTTCTGTTCCTAAAGGTGCAACAGTCACAACTTCATCTTTCTGTTGCCTCAAATTTCTACTTTAACAGTAGTATTTTAACAGTAGTATGTTATTTGATGAATTTAACGTTTGGGGTTTTTTTCCATATCTTTCCATCCTATTTATGTTTTACAGCTTTCTTGTATTCTGTAATCTGTGATTCCTTATACACTCAAGACTTATGTTGCATTTTCTTGTGGAATAAAGTTTTTTGGCTTGATCAAATTCCAAAAAATTGTACCGTTTTTGTCTGTGGAGCATCCCTAATACACAGGTTATGTGAACTGACTTTCAGGGATTACCTGTGTTTCTTTCAAGCTTTTCCCCCAGGTTAAATACTATCTTCCTGTCATGTAGCATTTATTGGTTTGTCTTGTACTATCTGTGGAGCCTATGAATTATGTCTGTAATAAACATGAAGAGAACCTGCTCCCTGAAAGCTGTAATGTTGCTGGGCTGGGGTCTTGGAAGTACCCAAGTGTCTGTCTGCTCAGCCATCAGCTGTGTGCAGGCTTGACAGCCAGGCAGTAGCTGACCCAACTTTGGGAAGCATGTTTGTGTTGTGACCTCGAAAATATTAACCGTTGAAGGTCAGTTCTGATGGTTGGTACAGAAGAAACTCTCTTGCTTTAAAAAATCATGGAGTTCGTGTACAAAACCCCACCAGAAAATGTATTACTGAACAAGCTCAATGTAGCTTTTTGTTGAGAGTCTTTATTTCTGGCAGCAAGAGAGATGTGTTTGGAATGATTCAGCTGGGTCAGAAAGTTAGTTTCCTCAGTAAACATTTCAGTTTAGTGTAGAGTATGGGTGTTTGCCAGGATGTTCTGATCAGCAGGAATATTGCCCTGGTAAATTCAGCACTCTCTCTTTGTGTAAGTGCTCTGAAGTTCTTGTTGTGAGTCCCATTTTTGTCAGCCCTCAGAGCTGCGTATTTATTATTTTGATGGCAGCCAGAAACAGGGCAGAATTTCATTCTGATGCTCTCAATCTTCTTAAATACAGAAAAATAATGAACTTTTTTGATACGTAGGAAAGTTTCTCAGGACTTTTTTCTTTTTCCTTTAATATTTTCTGTACATTCGTCTAATGACAAGAAAGAAATTATGACAAAACTCAGAATTTTTCGAGATTAGAAAGTTGCAGATAGTTTCTCTCCTTTTGAACTGCTTGAGGAAATCACAAATTGTCTGCCACTGAAGGTAAGTACTAAAACTAGAAAGGGCATGTCTCTTGGCAGTGTCAGCTGAAACTAAGGACGTTCAAATGTTCTTTATTAGGCTGCTCACGGGACTCAAAGCAACTATATTTTGTCAAAACAAACAGCAATGGAGGTATTATGCAATGCCAGAAATTCATGCCAGTGTGTTTATGCAGCAGCAATATAAATTCCTGTGTGCTGTGTTGTTTTGGGTCATCTGACAGTGAGATGGTTCGTGTCAGGATTGATACGTTTGTGCCACCATTTCCATTTGCACACAAGCCTGCAGTGGAATTGAACTCTCTGTGCTACAACCATTTGAAGAGAGAATACACTCCTTTCAAATACACAGCTGGTGAAGCTCATGGAGGGCCTTGGAAGCTCCCACAGGTGGGATGTTGAAGGTGTAGGAAAAGTTTGGATGTGAAGAAACATCCTGCAGGCAAAGCTCATAGTAGAGTGAATTTTTTTTGTCAGCTCCAGTGAAACTTGAAGTAGATTTTTCTTGATTTGCTTGCACTCAGGACCCTTTGTAGTTTGTTTGGTATGTGTAAAAGTTCCAGTAATTGTATTTACTTTCCTTTTTTCCCTAAGTGTATTTCCAGGCCATTTTGAAAATAATAGGGCTTTTTTTTTTTTTTTAAGAATACAAGTAAAATACTGTAGTGAAATATTTATATGAGTGTAATTATTGTGTGGTAGAGAAATCCAGTAATTTTTTTTACCAGTTGAAAAAGGGAAATAAGCCTTTTTGCAGTTATTTTCTGATTAATTAGGGATTATACTGAACTTTTTCCAATGAGCAGATTTTTATTTAGGAAGACTGATTATAGGGGTGGATTCTGCATCTGTGATGGTGGTATTACTGTTTTTGCCACTTTTAAAAGCCTGACTAATTCCAAAGGAGTTCAGTGTAGGTATATATTGTGCAACAGGTCTTTTGTCTTTTCAGTCACGTGTATAGTTTAGAATAAAGTTTACCCAATGAATCTTGGAAATTGCAGTGTCTTTGGACTGTGCCTGCCTATTTTAGCTGCATGTTAGAATTTGCAGTGCAGTATAATGGTGGTGGATGTGGCCTTTTGTTTCTAAGCATGTGCTTTTTCTCACTGAATTTTACTGCCAAACAGCTCCATGGTGAGCTCTCCCTTGCTGTGCAGCCCCTGTCTGTTCAACACAATGCTTTGCAGAGCCTGGACAATTTGGAGAAGCAGTGTTTGTGCACACAATGTGGCTCCACTTGCTTGGCCATTTGTGTTCATCTTGTCTTGGTCATCAGTTGTACTGATCCTTTGTTTATTAGACATGTCTCTTGTTTATTAGTGTTTTCCTTTAGACATGTAAATGAAGTGTTACTAACATTTCAATATTTTCTTATCTAAGTGTTTACTGGCCATTGGAGTGATTACTGCATGTTTATTTTCATGTCCCAAATTGTGTTGGTAACACATGATTTTTTTTTTCCCCCATTTCCTACAAGCTTTCTTCTAAAAGCATGGACTTGTTCCCAGTCACACTTGTACTGTTAATTCTCATTTCCATTGTGGCTCAGATTACAATTTAAATTATGCCAGAGTAGAAAGGTAGATAAGGTTATGCACCATATTTACTTCTAAATGTGGTGTATGGTTGTACCTTTTATTCTATTGAGTGTGCTCAGGGAGTTTCTAAAGCATTTAAATGCCTTTTATATTGAGCATTTTTAGTGGGACTGCTGATAGGAAGGGGTTTGGGAAGTAGTGGCTCTTTCAGATACTGGTGCAATGATTTCCTGACAGAAACCCAAAAATGTAGAAACCTGTTCTTTATTATTGACTACTCTCAGTGTTCACAGTAGTAATAAATATGCAGTAACTGATGTGAGTTACCTCAATTCCTATTCCCTGATGTACTGTTTCACTTTGATTGAGCTTTGTTTGCTGAAATCTTTAGTGAGTTTGAAGGGTGAGCTTTGTGAAGGCTTTGAGCCCAAGGGCTTGGCTTTGAGAAAACTGATTGTCATCCTCTGGGGTTTCTAGCAGGACTGCAGGGAAAGAACTGCTTCAGTTCTGTTCTGTGAGATTTGAAGGAAGGCAGAAATGAAATTCCAGTATGTAGCTGTATTCTGGTAGATGTCAGAGTTAGGCATTGCCTCTCACAATTGCATACTGACTTGAAATTTGTCATGTTTTCTGATTGTTTTATTGTGCTTGGTGCTCTGTTTCATTGCATCTCCCTCTGCAGTTGTTAGAAAAAAAGAACAACAAAAACCCAAAACAAACAAAAGAAACAGCTTTTTGAAACCATAACAAAGTGCATTACAAATATGTTTTTCCCCTTACTTACCAGGGAAACCCCAACTCAAATAATTTCCTTGAGAGACAAATGAGTTTTCAAAAGCACTGTTCAAATATCTTTTGTTTTTACATGCTTTTTTTGTCTTTAGAGTTGGTAATGTAAGTGTTTGAACTTAAGCTTGATTGTACAATTGTATTGGCTTTAGACATCTGAATGCTTCAAGAAATTGTCAGGTGTTCACATGAATCCACTCTCACTGTATCCTGGTATTTCTGTCTGGTTTGTTCCAGGAATTTGCAGCGCTTACAAAAGAGCTCAATGTATGCAGGGAGCAGCTGCTGGAAAGGGAAGAAGAAATTGCTGAGCTGAAAGCAGAAAGAAATAATACAAGGGTTAGTTCCTTCTCTTCTCCAAGCTCCCCATTGTTAAGGCATGGAGGAAAACCCTGAATGTTGAATTTAAAAAGCTAAAAGTACTTTTCCCCCGGTATTTGCACATGAAACCCTATGGAAGTGCAAATGTGTGTTAATGAAGAAAGTGTGGAAGCTCACGCACAGCTCCAAATGCTGCTGTGCAGAATCAGGAAAAGCTTGTAAGACTGCACTGATTCTGCCATTCAGCTGTCTGGTTGTGAAAGTCTTGGAATTACACAGCTCCAGGACTAGAGGGCAGGAGTGGGTGGGTTGGAACAGCTTATGGGTCTGTTGGAGCAGCTTATGCTGCTAGTGCAGATCAGATGTTAAAATCAGGGCCTTGCACTTGATACAGTGCTCTCCATCTCAGAGATTTGAAGCTGAGAACTCACAGATCTGTTTTTTAGGAGGCAACGTCTTGCAGCTTTTCAGAGCAGGGGTAAACGTTGTTCCTTCTTTTGCTTTAGCTGTTACTGGAACATCTGGAGTGTCTTGTGTCCAGGCATGAGCGATCTCTGCGAATGACTGTTGTGAAGAGGCAAGCTCAGTCTCCAGCAGGAGTTTCTAGTGAAGTAGAAGTTCTCAAAGCACTAAAATCTTTATTTGAGCACCATAAAGCCCTTGATGAAAAGGTAACGAAGTACTGCTCCCAAAATCTTCTCTGCCAGTCCCTCATTGTTTTGTGCTGAAGTTGTAGCTGTCTCTGAACTGGAACTACATCAGTACCTGTTGAAATAATCAATGTGCTGTACTTGTTTCTAGTGCTTCATTAGCTGGGTTAATGTAAACTCAGCATGGTTTAGGGGCAGTATATTTACTGTAGGATCGCATGCAGTTTCTTCCCTGTAAATATCAGGATTTAGCCTTTTGATTATGTAATACAAGAAAGAGAGAACAGGAGGAGAAGAATCTGCTTACTCTGTGATAATGAAGCAGAATTAAAGGAGCCCCTCCCTTCAGCTGTGCCTGATACTGGCAGCAGGATATGCAAGTCCTGAAGTTCCCTGTGAATTTTGTTGCCAGCTCACAGTTTAGCTAACTTTCATGATCCTTGTGTATAAAATCTGGCAAATTGCTTTAAGCAGAATTCTTCTGCTTAAGCAGAAATAAGCAAAAGCCTACACACTCTGTGCCTTGGAAGGGTGAATTCTGGGCAGGTTTAAATCTTGCCTAAATGTACAGGTCATGTTAAGATACAATTTGCTTATGACAAAAGAGGAAAAGACATTTTTAAGATGCACATTATTTGGCTAGTTTTTTGTGTTGTAATTAGTGCTGACTCTACATTAATCAGGTCTCTAAATGTAGTGGAAATAGTGTAATTTATTATCTGAAAGGTAAGTGAAATAGATTTTTATTTGAATGATTTCAGATAGTATGAAATTACTCTTTCAGGTAAGGGAGAGGCTACGAGTAGCACTTGAAAGATGTAGCTTATTGGAAGAAGAACTAGGTACTACACATAAAGAGGTAAGTTTCTGTCCTGAAAGTTCAGTCTTCAAGTGTGCATTGTGGGCCATTTAGTCAATATTTGTACATAGTAATTTATTAAGTTTCACTTTCACTTCATGCTTTTGATTTTTTTGCCAAATAGACTAACTATTAATTTTTAACTTAGTTGCTTTGAAAGAGCAGGAAAGGCAAAAAACAAACCTCAACTCTTTGACACCTTTTCCCCCCAAAAAAAACCCCACAACACACCCGAAATCAAAACACAACAAAAGAACAAGAGGAGTTCATGTGGCTTTAAAATAAGAAATTTTGTGTTGCAGTGGCATAAGTTTTAGAGTTCCTGTGCCCTATTTTACTAATAAATACCTTGCAGTAGAAGCAGTAATTGTTGTTTTGCTCCTTTGCTTTTGCAGCTGTTCCTTATATTGTTAGTGAGAAAGGAATTGACTTGAAACATGTGTGTGTAAACTTTTTTTTTTTTAGTTAATGATTCTGAAAGAGCAAAATAATCAGAAGAAAACACTTCCAGATGGGATGCTGGATATAAATCATGAACACGAAAATACACCAACTACAAACGGGAAGGTACAGCTATTTACCCTGTTTAGTTTAGTTGACATCTCATTTTTTAATCATTAGCTATAACATTTTAATTTTAAACTGTAGTAACATTTTTTTAGTGATCATCTAATTAAAAAGTTTTAGTTACCACAATTTAAATTTTTTCAGTCTATACAATAATAAAATTATCTTTTGTTTACAGATGAGTAACAGTTTGTTTTTCAATCTTATTTGTAACATGCAAATACACTCTTTTTCCTAATAGAGGTCCTCTGATGGTTCTTTATGCCATGATGAAAACCTTGCTAAAGTGATTGAACTCCAAGACATCATAGATAAGCAAAACAAAGAGCAGACACAGATGAAAGAACGTCTCACTGCTCTGTCCAGCAGAGTGACAGAGCTGGAGGAAGATCTTGACACAGCTAGAAAAGACTTGATAAAATCTGAAGAAATGAATACAAAGTTACAGAGAGATGTGCGAGAGGTGAGGAGTGAACTCTCACAAATTGGGTAGTCACAAATGCAAATGCTTTAGAAAATTTCAGTCTTGTTGGTGCTCAGTTGAACCTTTATGCTTTTGAATGTCTTTGGTTTGATAGGTGAGAAGAAAATTGTTTAGGGTGTGATGGTTCTGTTTTTAATATAAAAGATAAGCTGCTTAAGAAAATTTATCTTTAGGCTAAATCTAGGACTAACTAGATATTTCATTAATATATTGGAGATTTAGCTTGGCAAACTTCAACGTGTCCTTGAAGAGATCCTTGATCTTGTCATAAATGCCAAGCTTATTCATGCGGTTTGCATTTTTAAAAGATGCACTTTAAATTCTGTGCTGTGATTGATAGTTCCTGATCAATTACTGATCTCCCAGGTCCCACCTATTACAGTGTACTGAAACTACATAGAAAGGGTGCTTAGTTAAGTCCAAGAACACTCTCTGATCATCCTCATAAAATAAAGATTTGCTGTTTGGGCCATTGTAAGTAGCAGATTTGTGGTGTATTTTTGTGGGGTTTAAGCATTCACTGTTTTAAACAAGTCACTTAAGTTGTAAGCCTAAGTGAGACTATTCTTTCTACATAATTTTATACTGAGAGAAGCAACAGAAATATCCAGTTCTTTTGTTTTTTAATTTTTATTATTTGTGCGTTTTTTTCCTCCCAGTTTGATCACTAAATAATTCTCTCTCACACTCTAAATTCTGTCTTTTGTCTTGCCCAGACTATGGCCCAAAAGGAAGACATGGAGGAGAGAATTACAACTCTTGAGAAACGCTACCTCGCTGCACAACGTGAAGCTACATCTGTGCATGACCTCAATGATAAACTTGAAAATGAAATTGCCACTAAAGACTCCATGCACCGACAGGTTGGAATTTGAAATGAGATAAAATACATTTTGATCAGCATAAAACCAGTGGAAATAGTTATTGTTCATACTCTACTGAAGCACTTTGCTTCTAGGAAGAGAAATATCACCTATGATGTGGTTTTCTCAGTAACTGGAGGTGTGCATTATATGGAGTTTTACCCTGGGAATGAAGATGAGAGAGTTTTACTGGGATGTTGAGAATTTCAGTGCACTTCATCACAGTGCAGCAGGGCTGTTGTCCCTATTATTTGTGGATTTTGAAGTTATTGTGTGTGTATCCAAGCATCTTTGGTTTTGTGTATGAAAATTGCTCATTGTATGCTGAAACACTTTTAAAACTTGTATAGTGTGTAGTGATTTTTACAGCCTACAATAGAAGTGAATATTGCTTTACTGGGAGAGGAAATTGGACATATGATTGACATGAAACAATCCAACTTTATAAACCAGAACTGGTTGTTTAGCCCATCCCTTTCTCATTAGAGGCAGGCATCTCTTGGCCACCAAGAGGAGTTCCTTTTAGTATAATCCATAAAAGTAGTTGTACGCACTTGAAAAAAAATTAAATTTTGCAGAAATATGCACAGTGTTATTTAAAATGTGGAGGAATTTGTTCCTTGTCTTAGCACAGCCTTGATAGAAAGAATTCTCAGCTTGCTCTCTGCTGCTTTGCTGGAGATGAATTCCCATTCTAACCCTGAGCATTTTGGGTTGCCATCCCGTGCAGAGCGAAGATAAGAACAGACAGTTGCAGGAGCGGCTGGAACTGGCGGAGCAGAAGCTGCAGCAGACCCTGAGGAAAGCTGAGACACTGCCAGAGGTGGAGGCTGAGCTGGCCCAGAGAGTTGCAGCCCTTACAAAGGTAGGCACGTGGCAGTGCCCTCCAGGCTGGGCTCCACTGGTGTCCCACTGCACCAGATCTCTTCTTGGTGTTGGCTTTGTCATACTGTGTTTCTGGGTTTCCCACAAATAATTCAGAAAATATTTATCACTTTTCTCTGCTTTTTTCACTCATCTCTCTGGAGACATTCTTGATTTACTCTTTTTTATTTTAATTTTTTTTTTTTTTTAAATTTCTGCTCTTTGGAACTTGAGCAAGTTTTCTGCTAATGATGTTACATTATGAAAATGGCTCATATTTTGCTGCTCTTTATTAAAATCAATTCAGTAGTAGGCATAAAGTCTTCTAAGCATAAACCGTTTCTTAAGGGGAAACCTAAAATTTTTCCCCTGTTAACCAAGTCAAAAATGTGGGGAGAGAGAAGTGATGATACTAATAAACATGAAGATTTTTAGAGGGCTGCAAATGGAATAATGAAGTCTGAAGAACTGTATTTAGTAACTACTTTGCAACTGTGTATGTGTGCGCTTTTTTCTGGATTCTTAGTTTCATTTCTTTCCCTGTTATCTCTCCTGTCCCTAACTGGCTCTGTAGTCTGACCTTTTGTCTCCTGGGAGCTCTGCTGCTAAAGATGCAAAAGTGTTGGAACTTACCACCAAGCTTAGGAAGGTAGAATTTGTATGGCAGTCCTTGTTTCTGCTTGCTGCTTCCTGCTTTGTCATGGTTACTAACAAAGACTCCCATCGTCCAGGCGAGGGAGGCAAAGCTGAAAATGCACTTAGCTTTTATTTTTATTTTAATTTTTTTTTTGTTTTTTAATTCCTGGGAACATGAATGGACTTCTGCTGTTGCAAGCTCGTTTGCAAATAGTAGTTGATTCATGGCACTTAGGGGTGAGAGGTCTCATCATTCTGCTACTCCCATATGAACTCTTGCAAGGTTTTTGGTACAGAAAAGCATCTGTTCTGCATTTTGTGTTACCATAAATGGCACTTGTGCAAAGCATGTTAGAATATTATTGTGCTTCAGTGTTTCTGTGCTCTTGAAACCTAAGAAAACCCCACCCAAATTCTAATTTTGTTTTCAAATTGACAGGCTGAGGAGAGACATGGCAACATCGAGGAACGACTGAGACAGATGGAAGCACAGCTAGAGGAAAAGAATCAAGAGCTGCAAAGGGTATTGTACACAATTTTGACAAAGATACAAAGCTGAAAGAAAGAATTCAATCCTCTTCACGGTGCCACCATTTAGCAGAGCTGGTTTTATTTCTCTCTTTAAAATAAAACCAGTTGGGGCTGATATTTGAGAGGTTTTGAGTCGCTGTACTATGTCTCACTTTATATCTTAAGGAAAAACTGAAAGTCTCTAATGAAAGTTTGAAAACAGAAAATATCTCATTGCTAGTTATACTTTCTGGTGAAGAGGCAGATCAAAACTTGCTGAATCAAATGACTGTGGAAAAATTGGGTCCTGGTGTTTAAATAATGGAATTCATTCTGGAATCTGCTTTTTCTTGAAATGTAAGCTCAGATTTCAAGCTTCTGTTCTTGAGCAGTTATTAAACTCTGAAGTGTCCCTTATACTGCCTTACAGAGCCCTGGCGGTCCGTGCAGTATTCCCTTTGGAAAAACAGTTCTATTAAAGAGAATGCATTTGGGTTTAAAAAAAGTTTACTGCTTTTCTAACCTGGCAGTTGTTACGGACATTGGGAATTTTGAGTTATTTCAGTAGCTCTGGTGTCTCTTAGGCTAGACAGAGAGAGAAGATGAATGAAGAGCATAACAAACGTCTGTCAGAAACTGTTGATAAGCTTCTGTCTGAATCCAACGAGAGGCTCCAGCTTCATCTCAAGGAAAGGATGGCTGCCCTGGAAGATAAGGTAACAAATCCCATTCCAGCATATATGTTAATTAGAATGCTCAGAATTCTGTGGTGATTTGTTATTTTGCAATGTGTCTGTAACTTCAGCAAATAAATATGAAATCCTTATTAATAAGTAGATTCTCCTAAGGCTGTTTTTTAGTGTGGATTTTGAAAATATGTATTTAAAATTCAGTTTTTTGAGGTTGTCTCTGGGCATTTCACTGCAGTGTTAAGAAGGCATCTTTTAAGAAGCTTTATCCTTTCCTGGTTGATTGGTGTGGATTGCATAAATAGGCTCATCCAGTGTAATACAGGAAACCTAACGAATTAGGACTGGAACTTTGGCCTTTTCAATTCAGTTTCTTTTGTTTCCCACTACTTTTGGCTGTACCAGTTCCCCTGAGTTTTTCTGATTTTTACTAGTTGAAACAACCTTGTGTTTTTTCCCCAGGTAGATAGTTTTGAGCCTTGTTATATGAATGTAAGTGGGCTGTTCCCTGTATTGTCAATGCACCTCTTAGAGCCTTCCCTTGCGTTCAGTTCATGTTCTGACTTGTGACACACAGTCACATTCTTCCACGCATGACTTTAAGTTAGATTCCCTTATTCTGCATCCAACAAAGCAGTGTCTTCTGAAGTGGCACTTTACTAGATGCTCACTTAGAATTGCTTTGTCTTGGATTAAAAAAGTATTTGGTTTCTTTTACTGGAGGGTGAAATGAGCATCTGGGAGATGTTTCAGTGGAAGCTGTGTGAGTTTTGTTCTAAAGTCATGGCAATAAAACACTTCAGTATGTAGAATGATGTATTCAGGCTCTTACTAAATGTTTGCTTCCTATTGCATTCATTCAGCTTCGTTCTCCTCCCTAAACCATCAGTCAGAGATCTGACACATCTTTCCATAATTCCAGGACTCAGCTCCTCTCAGATCATTGCAGGGATGTAGTTCATTCTTTCTCCTGCTTTTGCACTCTCAGAGCTGGGAAGAATTGCATATGCAGAACAAATGTAGGTCCTACTGACTGTCATCCTTGGAGTTGATGAGAAAGGTGCTTATCTGACATCTAAGGCTGCAGACATCGCCATGTGTTTTTTGGTTAACATCACTATTTTCAACATCACCAGAAGTTCCAGTTATGGGCCATGTTATGACATCAACAGGGTTGCTTTAACAGTCTTTGAATTCAATTTCTAAGAAACAGATGACTGCATTGGTTTTTTTTTTTTAAATGCTTGGATATTGGCAGGTGTTTTAGAGTTGACCTGAACTCCCTCTTATCTTTCATAATTTCCTTCATAAGGGAAATCTACTTGTCCCTTACTGTAAGAAACAGCTTCTGGAAGAATGTTCTTGTTGAGGCTTCCTGCTCACTCTTTTATGACAAGTTAGGAAGAAACGTGCAGATAAAATTTTAAGACTTTGTTCTGATCACTTGGCCTTTTTTACCCAGAATGCTTTATTTTTTAACATGTGAAGCTGTATTTGCATCTTAAACATGTAATGAAGGTATTACTAAGCTCAGGAAAGTGTGTTCATCAGAAAACAAAGCGACCCAGTTATAAGTTTCCTGTCAGAAGGGAGAATCTCATCCCTTTCTTGCTATCACATACCACAGTCATATGCAGTAGTAGAAATTAATTTCAATTGTTGTAGCTCTCAAATGTTATTAATCAGGTGATTTTTGGTCTAAATTTGGAAACTGGAGTTGTTCAGAAGTCATGGTGTAACTGTAAAGACAGCAGCTCTGATGTTAAGGATTGCTGGTGGTGCAGTTCTGGAGGTACAGTACATCCGAAAAATGACTGTGGAGTAAGTGTTTTCGGTCAAGTAAGTGCAAATGGAATGAAAACTGAAGGATAATGGCTGTGAATACCTTAGGAACCACTCAGTGAATTACCTTGAATTATTTTAGCTGCCTAATTAATCCTTTTTTCCCCTAGTCAAACTTTGTCAAACAGAGCTTTAAAAGGCTTCTATTGCTATTAAAAATTTATGGAACCAATATTATTATTAAATCTATTATTTAGAGGGCTGTACATCTGGAAGGATAAACCTTCAACTATAATCAAAGTGAAATGGTGGAAGCAGTATTGTATCTGTAACTTAAGATGTATAGTGTTGACTGGATTTTTTTTATATTCCTCATAGTTATGGTTTTAAAGTGTAAAGCTTTTTATAAGTGACTTAATTTGTGATACCTTTCATTTTAGAATTCACTTCTTCGAGAAATTGAAAATGCTAAAAAACAAATAGAGGAACTCCAGCATGAAAAGGTAACCCTGCACTTCTGAAATACTCTGTTGGAGCATAATGGCTGCCTTGCTGCCTAGCAGGATCAGACTACAATTCCTCATAAAAGTGAACATTATCTGCTCTGCTTAAAAGAAGGGAGCTGTTACTGTTCGTTGTATGGTATAGTGTGTCTCAGTTTTATGAGGATTTTAGAGGTAATACATAACCTCTTATTCAAAGACTTAACACACTTTTGAATACGTGAAGTGCCTGGATATGCTGGCAATTTGCTGAAGTTTGGAGGTTGGGTAGACTTTTTGTGCTGTGGTACATATGACCTTGATAGGCAAAAAGAAAAGGGAAACACTTATAATGTTGAGTATTTTCCCCATCAGGTTTCCTTAAAGCATTGGATGTCATGAAATGCTTGTGCAAGTGCTAGAATTTTTTTCCAATTTATTAGACTTGGCTGCTGCTCTTTGATAGCAGCTGTTTGGTTTTGTGCTTGCCCTGGAAATGACAAGTTCCCTCCTTGAATAAGTGCTGGGTCCTTTCATATCTTTGCATCCTGGAGCAGTGGCAGTTGGTTTGTGGTCACACTGTCTGTTCTGAAATAGTACTTCCTATAGCTTATTAAATCCCAGGTGTACTGCAGGTCCCCACACCTTTCTAGTAAGTCTCTAGGCCAGGGTTTAGGTGCTGTGCTTCTGTAATAAAATGAAGAACATATGCAGTAGGTTCTGCAGAATGTGCTTGGAATTCTTGTATGTGCAGGCCAGCAGTTTTCACACAAGGCACAGATGTTCATCATCAGCCACTTTTTATTGGTCTTCTGTTGTTTTCTCATTCATTGGATTGCTCTGATGGTAAATTCCGAGTTTCTAGAGTGTGTAAAAATGTCCAAGTTAAAAGTGAATGCTTTAGAACCTTCTGTGCAGAGAGCTTGAAAAAATCTGCTTGTTTCTTATTAGTATCACTTAATTAGAATAAAGTGAGTAGCATGTGAATTTTATTTCATAGCCATTTTTAAGATATATGTTGTCATTAGTAGAGTCAGTGTAGAGAGGCAACAGCATTGTTGTGGGATGTCCTTTTCTGGCAGTGCTGTACTCTGTGCTGCAAAAACAATTATTGCATTTTACATTGTTGAAGGGTGTGCTTTAAAATCTGTTACTTCTGAGTTTCATAGAAATGAGATCAAACCCCTAAATGTTAGTGTATAAATCCCTATTTGACAATGATTGGTTTTTTCAAAGCATATTGTTATGTATGAAATTCATGTGGTTTTGCAGGATCAACTTGCAATAAATGTTGATGCGTTAAGGGCTGAAAATGACCAAGTGAGACTCAGAGCCACATCACTTCATCACAGGTACCAGCAGCATTTCATTTTTTTTCCTATTTTCTTTAAAGTCACTATGCTAAATAGTGAAAATACCTTAGTCATATCTATAAATATATATTTTTATAGATCCTATAAAGCAGTTTTTTACCCTTCTTAGAAACCATTGGCACTGGTGGGATGATAGAGTTCGATTGATTTTTGGGGGTTTTTGGTATGTTCTCCCCTTTCACCTCCCTTTGTAAGGCTGAAATGTTTGTTTGTGTGTTCTAGCAGACCAGATTTCAGATTCCCTATGGTATCTTCCTCTGTGGGGGACACTCACACAGACTCCTTTGGCACCTCCTCTGTGTTAAGGCGTCCCCAGAAGGGGCGTTTGGCAGCTCTCAGAGATGAGCCTTCAAAGGTAACAACCCTGGAATCAAAATACAAATAAAACTGTGCTTAAAAGTAGGTTGCATAGGGTTAATCATTGCAAGGAGTTTTTAGAATTTATCTAGCAATAAGGGAGACTATAGAATCTGTTTTACTAACCAGGGCACAGCTGCTGGTTTTTTTAATTGTTAACAAGTAATTGCAAGATTATGGTTTTGAACTCCCAATTTTGTTTTTTAATTTTTCTAAGCCCACAAAATAAAATTTGAAACAGTCCTACTTTTGTGTCTGTACACTAATCTAATGTGTTACTGTTCTGCAAGCAATTTCAAGTCCCTTTCAGGACTGATTCCAAAATCACCATGGTAATTTTAGCAAAATTGTACTTTAGTTTACAGTGTCTACAGCCAGGTTATGTGATGTTTGAATTTATTCAATGAGCCTCTCCATTTTGCATCTTCCAGCTAAGTGAAATGTAAAAGTTTCCTACATTACAGCTTTTTTTCTTTACATTTCTCTAAAACTTGCTGTCTTGATGGATGCATTCAGCATGTAAGTGGACTTAAAAAAATTATTCTAAACATCTTGAAAATCAGTAGAAACATCATGGTTTTGCCCTTTGAGTTTGGATTTATTTTTCTTTTATGGATTCTTTCAGGTTCAGACTCTGAACGAGCAGGACTGGGAGCGAGCCCAGCAAGCGAGTGTGTTGGCAAACGTGGCCCAAGCCTTTGAAAGTGATGTGGATGTGTCTGATGTGGAGGACGACAGGGAGACCATATTCAGCTCGGTCGATCTGCTGTCACCAAGTGGTCAGGCTGATGCCCAGACTTTGGCCATAATGCTTCAGGAACAGCTGGATGCCATCAACAAGGAGATCAGGTATGGCCTGTCTGCTGTCAGGGCTTTGGTAAAAATTACTTGGGAAAATAGTCATTTGGTACTGATCCTTTGTGTTGGTATGGCCCTTGGCTGACTGCCCTGTTCCTCGGGACTCTTGTCTCGTAGGCTGATCCAGGAGGAGAAGGAGAACACGGAGCAGCGCGCGGAAGAGATCGAGAGCAGGGTGGGCAGCGGCTCCCTGGAGGCGCACGGCCGGTTCCGCTCCGTGGGCTCCCTGCCTCCCTCCTTTGCCCCGGGCTCCCTGGCTGGTTCCTCCCCTCCTGGCAGCGGCCGCTCCACCCCGAGGCGGATCCCGCACAGCCCAGCCCGGGAAGTGGACAGATTAGGGATCATGACTCTGGTAAGTGTCCATTAACTCCAGGGTTTTTTTTGGAAGAGTGTTTCTTTTCTCTAGGAAATGGGTTGCTCGGTTTCCCTTTCCTCCCCTTCTTACTCAGCTGTGTTTTTCCTTTCTCTAGGTTTTTCTACTGCTTCCTTTCAACTTCTGTAAAATGTATAAGATACAGTCATAATGATTAGGAAAAGCATTCAGAGCTCAAGTCTATTTTTGGTCAACATCTCGTGCCTAAGTACTCCTTCTTTTGTTATGGTCTTTCTTCAGACTCCCCTTCTCAGCAGAAATAATGTTTTCTTTTCAACCCTTGCTCAGCGACCACTTTCTCCCTCTGCTTCAAACTTTATTTTTTGTCAGTCCACTAGTCCACTAAACATTCAGCTAAAAAGTGATTTGCATATTAATCCTGAGGACTGTGATGGTATCACTGCTGTTTTAGTATTAATGAGTGCCAGTGTCCTGTTTTAGGCTGTTAACGCTGGTAGGTAAAAGGAGTATCTGTTAAAAGGAGTATCTTATGGCTGATGAAATAGTTCAGGCATAGCAGTTCAACAAGTAGAGAAAGATGGATTCATTCTTTGACATGCATATGACTGCTTAGGAAAATCGATCCTTCTAGGAGCTGCCTTATGCGTGTAAGCGCATCTGTAAAAACAAGGTGCAAATTTTCTCTTTTCATGTTTTTACATGGAAAACAGTTTATGATCTTTGGGATACCTTTCAGCAAGGAGCACCTTGGGTAGTGGTATTTATTTGCAAGCACCCTCCAGGAGAAGCTCCTTTTCTGATTTAGTTCCAGACACTTTGCATTGTCTCCAGGTTTCCAGATGCTTTTGGAAACTGTCCTCACTGGTTGTACGTGCAACACCATCCTTACTACACCTTATTGTCTTGTGTTCCTGCACTTGTGTGTTGCATAAGCCATCCCAACCAGACAAGGAATGCTGCTGCCCATCCCTGGGAGAGCAGCTGCACTGCAAATGGCTGGGCTCATTTGGTGTCTTACAGGAAGGAGTGTTTCAAAACAAGTATCTCAGCTAAGCACTTTTGCCGGCTATTTAAAATTAATGTGTTTGTATACCAAAAAGTAATAATTTTTTCATAAAAAGGAATGATTTTTCCTTTTTTGAATTAAAAAAAATAATCATTATATTAAATCTAGCCATGTATTCATGGACAAGCATACTTTAAAAGAAAAAAAAACTATCGAAATTCAGGATATGAGTGCTTTATCTTGTAACATTTCACAGTAAGTAGTTACGCAAAGTACTTCTTTGCATAAAACCATATACAACTTTAAAAAGCCCTTTTTCCAAAAACTAGATTAGGAGAATGTATCTTATGTTGAAATCTAATGTGACTGAAGAAAAGTGAACTGTTACTGAAGTTCACTTTAGATTATAATTGTGAATCAAAGTCACTTGATCTGCTGTTTGCAATTGCATTTGATGGTTTTTGAACCTGGCACCTGATTTGTGAAAGCTTGAAAACGAGCTGTTCTAGAATTACAGAACCAGAGCTTTCTAGAAACTGCTGGAACAGCTATTGTGAATTATTAGACTGAATATTCAGAGTTGTGCTTTGTTTTTCAGTGTTCTAATAGAAAGTTTCATCAGTTGATGATCAGGTAGGCATATGAGCTCAGTGCTGCCTGCAGTAGGGGTTGTGCAGTTCAGTCAGCTGAAAGCCCCTCATGATTAAACAGCATCACCATGATAAATTGGGAAGCCTGCAGCTCTCTTGGCCAGTTTTGGTGGCCAGTTTTCATTCCATGTGGCAAACATTTGCATTTTTATATGTCATCAGATTTACCAGATAAGCAGATCCAGCAAGAGTAAAATGAGTCTGAGGGGTTTTGTCAAGAACTTAAGGAGGGACTGGATCGTCTTTAAAAGGTCCCTTCTGTGATTTAATGAATGATTTATTAGTGTAGTACTTTACAGACAGATTGAACAAAACCTTGCATATTAATGCTGCATAGTTTGCATGTATCCTAAATCAAAAATGATTCAAAGTCATCTTTTGTGGGAGGGAAGCAACACCTCTCCTCCTCTGCCACTACAAAGGGGACTGACTTTATTTTTGTTTACAGCCTTTTCAAATAGTGAAAACTGTTAAATTACTTCGATTTAACTTTTGTCGGCATCAGTGTGAGTAACTTGTTCATGTAACTCAAGGTTTCCGAGCAGTACCTGGGAAATGAGGGATTCTGGAGTGGTTGGAGGATAAAATAAAACTGGTGGTGGACTCTTGCTCAAACGTCCCAACACTTTAAACTTAGTAAAAACTACAGAATACTGTTACTGTATAAAATCAGCTTTTGTTGGCACTGTTGTCTCTCACAGTTATTAAACATTGTGCTATGTAGGAAACAGCTGCAGAAATCCCTGAGTTGGGAGGGGACACCAGTGCAGACAATACAGTGTGTTTGAGGCTGTTGTGGGCAATGTGGAGGTTCAAGGCAAGTCCGTGACAGTGCCTGGGAATCTCTTCCCTTCTAAAAGGAACACTGCACTCATTCTCCTGCTGAACATGCTGCACTTTTGGTGTGCTAATTTGCCTGTAGTACCACTACACTCAAACATCTACGGTACTTCAGTACATAACCAATTGCAAGTGTTTATTTTGTTTTCTTCCTCTCTTCAGGGATGCATTTTAAGTAATCTGTGGTTTGAAGAGTACTTCATACTCAGTATCTTCCTCTGTGTCATTGTAATTGGTTTTTATAGTCTCCCTAATATGTTTTGTCTCTGTACTAGTTGTTTCAGTCTGTGCTACAGTTTACAATAAATACAGCTTTTCCAAATTTCTCTTCTTTGCATGCATCTGTCAGCCTAGTGATTTAAGGAAACACCGTAGAAAGGTAAAAATCTTTAGTTTGTTTAATGGTGTGCTCCTTCCTCTCCTTCCCCGACCCCAAACTCAGTAATGGATAACAGGAACATAAAAGAAAACATTTACAGGGTAACTCTTTAATAAGGCAAGATTATGATTTATCATTTTAGGATGTGTGGGTTTGCTTTGTGGGGGTCTTTTTTGTTTGCTTGGCTTTTTTGTTTGCTGATGTGGAGACTGTTGTGCTGCTTTCCGTTTGTAAACACCGTTTTGCAGTCTTGATGCATCCGTGTTTGATTTCAAAGATCTGTCAGTGCACACACAAATAAGTTATAATTTCTTTCTCTGAAACTTTAAGATCAGCCATTAGCCACGAGTGTGCAGAAACTGACTTCATAAAGTCAGTAATCTTGATAATGACTCTTTTAACAGGACTCTGGTTTTCTGTCTTTGCCTTGCTCAAACTGAAGTTGGGTACGTTAGTTTTGTGGTGCTAAGACATTACTTTAGGTCTCAATGCTCTGACTGAATAAAAGATAAGTGCTAATTGCTCATTTCAGTAGCTGAGACTGAAATTTAGTGGTTTGTCACTGAAGGTAACAGGAAATTCAGAAAGAAGTCTAGCAAGAAATAGGTAACTGCAGAATGGTAAGGGCAAGAGTAATCCTTCTAACACTGAAATAGTTGACTTTTCCAAATTCAATATTTTGTGTAGTGTGGATACCACGTGGTTTGGCATTTCCCCCTGAAGTGTCCCTTCGTTTTCCCTTAGTCTCCAGCTTCCAGAGAAGAGGTACGAGATGATAAAACCACCATAAAATGTGAGACATCACCGCCCTCGTCCCCTCGGTCGCTGCGTTTGGACAGAGTGCAGAAAGGAGCTTTGCACACCGTGAGCCACGAGGACATCAGGGACATCAGGAAGTAAGTGACTCTGTCACTGAGGGCTGCCACAGACCCAGTGTTGCACATAGCAGAGGAGAATCCTGAATCTGCAGAGCAGTTCAGCCTCTAGGATAGATGTTGAAATGTTTCTCAAAAGTCAAGAGTGTGAACACGTAAATGGGTGACCGTGTTACATAAACAGTAAGAATACCAGTGTTGTTAATGATCAGAAATGGCTTTATATGAAGAATTCTTCTGGTATTCAAATTTGCATTAAGTTTGCTTCGTGTTTAGGAAATGACAAGTATACAATTCCACTCTCCAAGTTAGAATTTATGTATAAATTTAATAATAACTTGCAAAATTGCCATCACTTTGATTGACGTATGTTCTTTCCAAAGTGCCTAAGTGTCTGGGATGGATTCCACTCAAGTATTTCCAACTCTTGCTGTCTGCCTGAGTTGGTCAGGAGCTCGAGTTGACAACTCTGGCCTCTCTGAATTGCACTTTAAACAATTCTAATGACTTGTAGTTCCATGCTATAGAATACCATTTTAATTTCCCTTCCTTCCTGCCTTTCTTTCATTGTTTTCACTGTCTTTTCTATTTAATTATATGTATTTTAATAGATAAATGTCTTTTCTTGACTCATAAGAGCTGAAATTAGATGTCATTAGTGAGTTACTGAACTTCTGTTAACTTGCACAGAGCTCTGACTGTGTCTCTCACTGTTACATTGATGAATTTGTTTTTACATGGGCTCCTTTATGACTTTTCCTGGGTACAGTTCAACAGGTTCTCAAGATGGGCAAACAAGTAACCCCAGTAGCAGTAACAGTAGCCAGGATTCCCTTCACAAAGCTCCCAAAAAGAAGGGCATCAAATCCTCTATTGGCCGCTTGTTTGGCAAGAAGGAAAAGGGACGGCCTGGCCAAACAAGCAAAGAAGGATTAGGACAAGGTGGGTTTGCTTGTTGTTTTGCACAGTAAGGGAGGTGGGTTTGGGGGTTTGGTTTTGTACATGTTCAGTAATGTTACAAAGGATTAAATACTTGATTGAGAACATAAGACTGGGTTTTGGTTTGGTTCTTTTAGGTGGCATGGGAGAAGCAGATGGTTCCTCTCAGGATGCCTTAGGGCTCAGCAAGCTTGGAGGTCAGGCAGAAAAAAACAGGAAAATGCAGAAAAAGTAAGCTATCAAATATTTTTAGCCCTCTGTTTTTAAAGTATTGCTTTCTTTAAAAATGTTGTGGTTTATTATTTTTTAGTTTCATTTTTGGATATTTTTGCCTAATATGGTGCTATGGCTAATAAGCCTCTGTAGGTTCTTTTTTTTACTATTTTTTCAGAACATTAATAGTAGCATAGGTCATTGTAAATTTGAAATTCATTTCAGTGCTGAAACTTTATTATTGGAATGCTATAATAAAACTTGGAGATAAAAGTGGACTCTTACCAAACCCTCCCTAAAATTCGTTTTATTTAATACCTGGTTTGAGTTTAATTCAGCTGGAAATTTCCCCAGAGTTGCCTTAGGCTGTTACTTGCTCCAGAGTGTGAAGGAGTTGACAGAGTGAAAGCACAAGATGCTCAGTGCTGACATCCCTCTGGATGAATTTGCTGTTCCTTTCTCTGCCCGTGTGTTGCAGCTGCCAACTGCTTCTCTCTGCACTAAGTTTTTCACTTCTCTTTAAGGTTATCTTGACATTTTCTCTTATACATTTTATCAGCTGAAGTCTCTTTCTTTGCACCATATAACCCCGATTTCCTCTTTTTTGTATACGAATTGTGACTGTTCCTTTGTTTTATGGCACCTTTTATGCTGTTGCCTTTTCCTAGTCAGGAGAAGTTTTTCAGTGTGTGTCCAAGAAAATCTTTAGTTTACTGTTCAACTTTTGAATATCTACTTGCATGCTTGTTGTTGCTAAAGTTAGAAGAGATGAAGCAAAGACTATAATCATAAGTGAAAATTAGATATTGCTACCAGTAGAAATCTTGATTTAAGGCTTATATGGGAATACGTGAAACACTCAAACTTATATAAGTAGGAGCAGGCATTCTTTCCTTTTTTTTTCACCTAAAACTGAGCCATATACCTTGAACTTGTGTTGCTTCTGTTCAGTTGCCTTTATTGTGTCAAAAAGCTGACAAAGCTCAGACAGGTCTTGCTTTTTTACTTGCCTTCTGAAGTCAAACTAGTGAATGTTGCAAAAAAAAGTGTGTTAATTTTGTCTTTGTGAGGAATTCCTGCAGTACCTAAGTTGTGTTAACAACCAAGAATAATGCCTGGTGGCTGCTAATGAAAACCAGCAGTGTGTTGGTTTGGAAAGTCGGGATGGAATGTGGGTTTGTTTGTATAACACAAGGCTCAGCTGTTTTTCCTCAGACTGCTGCACTGAAGGCAATAGTACATTATTCTGATCTGATGTTTTCCCCTTTTCTACTGAGCTTTAAAGTCATACCCCACGTCTTGGTTGAATAAATAGTTTTAGTCTGGTCATACGTAAATTGTTCTTTGAGCAATATAGGTATTTCTCAATAGCAGCCACATATTTCGTTCCCAAGCAGTACCTGGCTTGCTTTAAGAAAGGCAAAAAGTGCAGTTGCAGATAAACTGTGGCTTTCCTTGTAAACATTCTGCCTTTCAAAAATTTACTGGTATTACTTAAAGTATAATTTATGGTTGCATGTTGTTGATTGCTTAAAAGGCAAGAGTCTGTATTAAATAAATGAAAACTTCTGGTTTGGAATCGTCTTCCCGAGCTATTCCAGAGTCCCTCTCCATCTCTCTTGGAGGCCCTTTTGGTACTGGAAGGGGCTCTAAGATCTCCCTGGACTCTTCTCTTGGCCCTCATTCAAATAAATTAGTACAACCTAAATCTGTAATTTAAAAAATCCCAGTAAGCTGCTCTGGTGCTGCTGCTTTAGAAGCCTGGCAGGTTTCTGAATGTGGGAAGCAGTGTTAGCACAACGGGACAGGGATCCCTCGCTGCCTTTGGGATGCTCCTGAGCAAGAGCAAAACGTGGGAAAAGTCCCAAGTTGCTTTTCATTTTGATATGGGAGGAGAGTGGGTTAAAACAGATTCTTGGGACTGGCTGTTTGCTTTTATAAAATCTTGTATTCAGCAGAAAGAATTCCAGCTACCTGAATGCCTGGAACAGTGACAGCTCCTTCTATTTATAGTTGTCTCTAATCCCTATTTGCTTGCTTATCTTTCTGATTTCTGCATGCATGTGCACAAACAGGCTGAGGGCAGTATTCAATGTCTGCTAGCAAAAACCTATTTATAGCTGCAGAATTAAATTACAGTACACGTTATTTGTCTGTTTATGTATGCCTTTTGAGTTCAGTTTAATTCTCGTTTTATATTTTTCCTTCATAATTTTATTTTCCTTTCGTTTACCATTTGATGTGGTAGTGCAAAATCAGGGTAAGTTTATATTTATTTTATTAGAATTGTTGTGGAAGTATGATAAATCTCCTTTGGATTTTTTAGCAATATATTGAAAGCTCTAACCTTTTTTCAAAGAAGTCTAATTATGAGAGGAAATACTAGATTCCAAAGAATATATTATGAAAATGTGTTGCTGAAATAAATCCAGTGTCACTTAGTTCAGTGTGAAAGGTAGTTCATTGTTTTGTCTTGATTTGCATGGTGTGAATTTTTATAATGGAAGTATTAAACCCTACTGAGATTAAATTAGTTTTGTAATTTGGGGTTTGAAAGCTGTTTAGCAGTAGTGGGTAATTGTGGCAGCTTGTTTCCAAGGTGGATGTACTTCTGTGAAACTGTTGCTTGTTTACTAACTCTTGAGTTGTTTCTAGTGTCGTGTCCATCTTCTTTGTGAGCTGTAGTGTTGACAGTGTTTGCCACACCTGTATTTGTGCTTTTCTGTGTACAACACAACAAACTTAATACTGTTCTAATCAAAAAGGAAGGCAAACCTAAATTTAAGATCTCTCTCCTTAGTTATACGCAATTACCTTATTATATACCTGAACTGACTCTATAATAAGGACATTAACTTTCCCCTGATGCTCTGCCTCAAGTTATTTTCATGTTTTGCTGCTGTTGGCTTTCAGTTTTTGCACCTTGGAACTCTCTCACTTCCATCAGTATCACTCCTTTCTCCTCCACACTACTCTGTTTTCTCTTTTCTGAGCTTCTTCCAAATCAGTTCTCTTTGGTTGCTTCCAAGAAATCTGGAATACAGCATTCCCCTCTGGCTACAAGGCCTGAATTTATCCATTCCCATGCTGCCTTAATCCAGTGACACAGTGAGGTTCTCCAGGCTGCTTTATTTTCCTTGTGGGGTTATTGTGTCCTTGCCTGCCAAAAACCATTCCAAACACTGATCCTTCAGATGGTCTTTACGGGGTCTTGTATATTCCCTGCTGCATCAGGCACCTGCAGTCTGGACATCCTTTCTCATCCCCTGTGTGCACAGCTCCTTTTTTCTGCATAGCTGGGGTGAGATGCCTCTGGAATGTGTCTAACAACAAGCAGCAGCATGTTTGGGCTCCCATCCCAGTGAAGTTCTGCCAGTTTTTTTAGTAAGTCTGTAGACATGTATCCCTTGGTTTTGTCACCTAAGAGTTTTTCCAGTAGCCAGCTACTCCTTTGGCAATCTTTTGTCCCTGCCAGTGCCAGGTTTGTGCCAACATTGCTGCAATGTTGTTCTCCTCACCAAGAGGCAGGGCTGGATTTTGCATCCACTTCCTAACTGGTGTAATTAATGGCCTGTGGGACTCAGTTGGTCTGTCAGTGGGGATCTTTCAGGGATCTGATCACATTACTGGAATACAGGGAGTGTCTTGATGAAGTTGAAAGTGAATAGTTGGGAAAGGGAAGTTCTCTGCTATAGGAGAAGAAACATTGATGCATCATTTGCAGATGAAACAGCAGCTGCCTCTGAATTCTTCCTCTCAGATGTTTTCAGCCTGTACTACATCTTGAGCTTTGATTTTAAAGATTTCCCATGAAAGCATGTGTTTTGTCTTACTGCACATGAACAAATTCTGCAATTAATTTTCCACTTCATGGTTGCACTCCTCTTTGGATCCACTGAATAAGTTTTGCATAAAGTTACCTCACAAACACTTTTTTTTTGTCTGTTTCTATTTCTACCTGTTTGCCTCCATCAGATAACATTCACTTTCAGCCACGCAGTTCTTTTCTGCGTTGCAATGCCACCAGGAGTTTCCAGTATGCATCATAACCTCTCCTTACATGTTTTATATCCTGCACTGCTCCAAAGGATTTACTGTGTCATGGTTCACATGAATTACACAGTGAGACTCCTAAAACTACCAGAAATTACAGTGAAATTCTCTGTACGATACAACCACCAAAAAGGAAGACAAAGGTACCAATTTGGAAGTTAAAATACTTGGAAAAAACCATTGTATTCCTTTCTGGCAAATACAGTATTAAGTATTTTAATCTGTTCTTACCAAGCAGTATTTTATAATATCTTTTTTTTTCTCCTAATCTTTAAATCTTTAAGTGACAAAGTGAAGCAGAGCTGAATGTGTTCAGGGCTAGAGATTTGTGGGATTAATGTAAAGTGTTCCACAGCAGCAGGAAAATAGGTGATCTTTTATCATAGTGAAATCTAGCTGTGAGCTGACTGCTGAACACTGTTCCACCTTAATTGCTGAGTCTTTAAATGGTACCTTAGGATCATTATTTATAACCAGTTGTCTGGTACACCCATCCTTTCTCCTCTTTTTCCATCTCTGGACAGCACATGTAATTAGGAAAAATTCTGGGGAGGTTCTTCTGGAGCAGTAGGAATTTATTGTCAGGCAGGTGGAGAAATACCATCTATTGATAAAACAGTTGCTACTATATTTATTACTTCATTTATTGCTTTTTAATATTTAGTTATCTACCAGTGTAACAGGAGAATCCCAGGTCTGTCTGACAGAGCTGAATGCTGCATATCTATTCTGTACTAGTAGCAAAAAAGCTCCTAGTCTGTCAGTAACCACTGTTCAAGATGCCTTGTCATTTTTTTATATATATATAGCTTTTAAATATTTTACCATATTAGATCTATCCAGTGACACAGTTCAAAAGGCAGGGAGATTTTATTTGATTTAAATAGTGAAAAAATGATAAATACATAATGTAGGAACCCAAGTCTGTAGTATTGCTGCTTATCTTCTTAATTCTACACTTGGGCAAGCATGAATAAATACCATAAAACAGTAAAAACTGTCTAATTAGGTCAAGCTGTTTTTTCAGAATTTCTAAGGAGAGTGAGTGGAGACTGAACCATATACAGCTAGCTTTCAAATGAAGTGTAAATATACTTTTTTTACACTTTTTCTGTTTTTTCAGACAGGCAAAGCCAAGCAGCATTTCATGCCTATGTCCACAACAGTAGTTTCTGTCTTTGGGTGTATCAAACATTTTTGGCAGCTATTTATAGGGACCTTGTGAGCTTCCATTGTTTTTGTAAGCCGAATTGTCAATATTAAACTTCAGGCTCTTCTGTTTCAGAATAACAAAGGAAATGGTGTCATCAGAGGAGATGAAAGCTGAGTTTCAGCACACAGCCTTGCAGGATGTAATTGCCAAAGCATAGCCCTCTGAATATAATGGTTGTCTGAAGCTCTGCCTGGAATTCTGACAGGCTGCTGCAAAAATTCACCAGTTAAATGGTCACTGTCCCAGTTTCCAGCCCTGACAGCCTCATGGTCCTGGGCATCTGATGTGCTCATGCACTGCCACATGTTTCAGATCTGCACTGTGAGGAAAAGTGACTACAGTCTGATTTGCTGTACAGAAAACTGCAGCAGTTGAGAATCTGATTGCCTTTGGGTTGGAAGTGTTGGTTAGGGTGTCATTAGGGCTTTCAGACAAAATTTCCATGCTGCTCTCAGATTTCCAGTCCAGTTCAGCTTTCATCCCTGCATAGTCCTTGTACACGTGCTGTACCTGCCTTAGCAGGTGCATCATATAAGGCTGAGAAGGAATGAGTTAACTCTTGGAAAGAAGGTGGTTTGAATGCAGAGTTCATTCAAGCTGTAACATCAGTTATAACTAATAACTCTTTCTGTAACTGTAGGCACGAGCTGCTGGAGGAAGCCAGAAGGCAAGGTTTGCCTTTTGCCCAGTGGGATGGACCTACTGTGGTTGTGTGGCTGGAGGTAAGTGGTCCTTCCAAAATAAACCAAAACCCCCTCAATGTACAGACTTCTAAAGAACTTAAGATTTTGAAGCTGGGACTGTCTCCCAGATCCTGTTTACTCATCCTTTTTTGTGTTGCAGCTGTGGGTTGGGATGCCAGCCTGGTACGTGGCTGCTTGCCGAGCAAATGTGAAAAGTGGTGCTATCATGTCAGCCCTGTCTGACACAGAGATCCAGCGGGAAATCGGGATCAGCAACCCCCTGCACAGGCTCAAGCTGAGGCTGGCCATCCAAGAAATCATGTCCCTGACAAGCCCATCTGCTCCTCCCACCTCAAGGACGGTAAGGAACATGATCCAGCATTAAACAGCTTTTAGGACCATTAGAATTTCCCACCATTTGACTGTATATATGTAACTGAAAGGATTTGAGCTTCAGCTAAGAATTTCTGGGAACATGAAGTTGTAGAAAACACATTATTTACATGTTGGATGTTTTCTTCCTTTCATGGGAATTAAATGAAGGAATAACTACATTTTCTTTCTCAAGGGAGAGAGAAGTTTATTTCAGTGAGTGTAATCCAAAATATTTCGAGTACGTGTTATTCGCCTCATCTTCTGGCCTTGGAAGAATTTACAATACAGCTGAAGTAGGTGCATGTGCAGAAATTTGTAAAATAGTTGGAGATTCTTTTACTCCACATACAAGGCCATTAACTCCAAATAATTCAGACTACATAGGAGTTCACCTGTCTCTCTATGGAATGGTAAATTCAGACACTCAGTGGGAGTTTTCTCTCGAGTCTGCGTACCCTGCAGTCTGAAGTTATTCCTGGGATTGCACACATGGGCTGAGCAGAGATGAGTGCAGTGTCTCCCCATGGCTGAAAGCAGTGAGGTGTTGACCATGTGCAGCTCTGTTCTGTGTGGAGGAGGCTGGTCCCTTCAGTAGCTTTTATTGCATGCCATTACTTTCAGTAGATGTACCTGTACGTGACTTTAGAGACCATTGCTTTGCCCATGCCTGCTCCTTACATGTACCGATTGCTTATTTGTTCTGCAACCTCTCCTCTTTGTTACTGCTTTCCTTTCACTGGATGGGATTGATTCCCTGTGGGGTCATATTAGACCACGGGAAATGTCTGGGTAACACATGAAGAAATGGAAAATCTTACAGCCACACAACAAACGGTTAGTTTACAGCGTTGCCACTTCTGTTCCTTAGAGTGCTTTTCCCACTTTTTGAACTTTTGAATCAAGTACCTTTTGGTCTTTTTTTTCTTCTTTTTTTTTTCTTTTTTTGTGTTCTCTTTTCTTTCTTTTCAAATTAACACACTAAAATTCTGGATCATTGCTTCTTCTAATTATTAACCTTGTAACCTGCATCTTTGTAGGTTTTGGGGTTTTTTCCAGAAGGAAATTAAAAAAAAAATCAACATTGATAAGATTGTAAACAAAACTCTAATCTGTAAAATGGAGCTCTGATTTGATTAACTAGTAGACAAATTGAATTATTGGTGCAGAAATTTCTTCTCTTCACAAAATTTAATCAGTGGATGGGTTTTGCAACTTCTCATACAAAATAAGTGCCTTGTATATAATTTTTTACATTGCATGATGCTTGCTTTATCTAGATTTTTTTGGTATGCAGTAGAAGTAGAGTCTTGCAGTGCACCATTAACTTTGATCTCCTTACTAAACTTAAATACTAATATGTGTGTGTTCTTTTGCTTTTCTAACCACATAACAGGAAGATGAGGAGGGAAGCTGGGCTCAGGTTGGAAACTTTCTTTAATATTATGGACTGTATGTAAACTGTTACAATCATTAGAGCATGAAAGAACCTGTTTTTCCTTTATAGCAGCATCTTTTAGTGATTCTGGGTGTGGCTTGGGGATTGGGAGAGGGGGAAACCATAGGTTTATCTCTGTACAATACATACCTGGAAGATACATCTTTATATTTAGATAATTTCAATAGTTTATAATGTTTTGGCTCTCTGGGGAGCCAGAAGTCCAAGAAAAACAACTGCTCTGTGCAGAAGGGCGCTGTCCCACCCAGCCACCATCACAGGTGTGCTGCAAAACACCCTGAGCCTAGAGAGTTAAGTAGATTTCTATGCACTAATTCTGTAATCCTCCTTGATTAATTGTTTTGCCTTAAAGTGGTGGCAAATCCTAATTGTATTTTCAGGCATTGATAGAGTTGAGCATTTATACAGGGATATAAACAAAACTCAGGATTTACCCTTGCCCCATATATCTGAACTGGATAGTCTCTTCTTGCCTGGCTGCCCTCCAAGTTAAACCTGGTTAAGTCCCATTAACTCTGTCTCAGATCCTCATTTGCTGATTGTCACAGTGGTAACAGTCACAGCTTGGCTCTCTGGGCCCTGGGACTTCCCTCTGCCACCTCCTGATGCCTTGCAGAAGTGCATTTCCCTGTGGCCTTGCTCCTTTCTGGAAGGGGCTTCCCCTAGAGGGGAAATAAAGCTTTTGATTTTTAATTGCTTTGGGAAAAAAAATGGAATTACCTTTTTGAAAAAAGGAGCTGCTGGGTTTTGTTGCCCTAGAAATGATTAGATATATAGTTACAAACTCTCACCTCTTCAGACACCTCTCCAAAAAAATGCCTGGTTGATTGGAAGATCAAAACTGCAGTGAGAAAGGTCTCTTTTAAGATGAGGACTAGGATTTAGAGTGGCTTTTTCTTCAGTAGTAGGTTTTTGTCAGTTTCTGAAAATAGCTGAGTGTATTAAGAGAAGCCTGTAGTTATATTTTTGATATCTTGTCTTTATAAAGTCACATGAAAAATAAGATCCCCCCAGTTTTCAAGAAAGACAATATTTGTAGCATCACAACACACTGAAATTCTATGGCTTTTGCTATCAAACTGTATAGATTAGTCTTTTTTTATTTTTATTGGCTCTTGCATATTTTTTCATGCTATTCCTTCATGTAAATTAAGGCAGTTTTTACTTGCTGATCTGAATATCTAAACTGACTTTTCTCCACGAGGATGACCCCTTCAGAAAACACACATGTAGTATGCAGTATTTGGATGTGCTTATCTTCACAGGCAGTTAAGTGAGCACTTTCTTTAAAACATGCTGTCTAAAAGAGTTTTTCTCTTTAATTTCTCACTTCAGTAAGCTTACCCCTGAATTTATTTGTGCAAACAGACACTAGCCTATGGTGACATGAACCATGAGTGGATTGGCAACGAGTGGCTCCCAAGCCTGGGGCTCCCTCAGTACCGCAGCTACTTCATGGAATGCCTTGTGGATGCCCGAATGCTGGACCATTTAACCAAGAAGGACCTGCGGGGGCAGCTCAAGATGGTGGACAGCTTTCACAGGTGAGGAGCCTTCAGGGGCAGCCACTTAGGGCTTGCACTGTGGGCTTGCATTGTCTCTAAGGACTTCTTTCAATTGTTTTCTCTAAACAGAAACAGCTTTCAGTGTGGAATCATGTGCCTACGAAGACTGAATTATGATCGAAAAGAGCTTGAAAGAAAAAGAGAAGAAAGCCAGAATGAAATTAAGGGTTAGTGTGTTATCTTTGCCTCAGTCTGATTCTCACAGGTTTTCACTGATCAGCCTCGAAAATTTACTAACAGAGAAAAGGCATTAGGGGAAGGAATCATTTATAAAATACCAAGTGTTAAATGCAGGAGGTGTGTCTGGATGTGAATGATGAAACACATAATTAAATCATTTTGTGTGCAGAGATGTGCTACGAATACGAGCTTTTTTGAAACTCTTACTGCTCTGGAGTTTGAAATTAAATGTTTTAGGAGGATGTGGGGGGGTTTGTTACTTTTTTTCTTTCCTCCCCACCCCCTGNTTAGACACCTTGGTGCCTGGTCATCCCCTTTACTGTTACAGTGTGAAACGCCTTCCAGCAAACTTCTAATATGTTTACTTTTCACTTTAAGATTGTGGGTGATTTTACTCAGAAACTTTGTACTGTTATAAATTCTTTTTCTGATTTTTCCCCCATAGATGTCCTTGTGTGGAGCAATGAAAGGATGATCCACTGGGTCGTGTCCATCGGTCTTAAAGAATACGCGAATAACCTTCTCGAGAGCGGCGTTCATGGTGCACTCGTGGCCTTAGATGAATCATTTGATTATGTTGCATTAGCTCTCCTATTGCAAATCCCCACCCAGAACACACAGGTAAGCAAGGAGCAGCTCCTTTATGTCTGATGGGAAGGTTAGAAATGGAACTCACTGGGGCTTTTTCATAGGTAAGTGCATGGCTTTCTATTCCCGGTTCTAGAAACTTCAGAAATGGAAAATTGTCCATTATCATATAAGGGAGAAACTTCAAATTGTGCTTTTCTTACAGTTTTCTGTTTATTAATAACAATTCTCATGGGCAAATTTGTTTGAGGGGGGAAAACTGTTTCAATATTTTCCTCATAGCTCATATCCACAGCACTCCTGTAAAACTCATCATTTTTGTTGTTTGATAATTTTTACTGTGAAACAGTTAATTTTGAGCCAGAATCGTGAATTTTCATGTCACAGCTAAGGGAGAGCTGTTAAGTCTTCCTTAAATTTTTAATAAGTTACAAATTAAATTGTAAATTTTGGAGTACTGACTTTTCAAGTATGAAGTATGTTTATTAATCTGATAAGAAAGTATTAAACAACTTGGGTTCTGTTAAGTTTTCAAAATCAGTATAGGTTACTAACTACTAATCTTTCGGAATTAATTTCCATTTCTTTCATACCGAAAACTTCAGGCTCGTGCTGTTCTGGAGAGGGAATTTAATAACCTTCTTGCTATGGGCACTGACAGAAGACTTGATGAAGTAAGTGACTTGAGCTGTTGACCCATTTCACAGTCCTGGAAACTTTATCAGAAAGAATTTATGTGAAAGAATTTACCTTGAACCTCTTGAAGCTTTTGACAGAATAGTGACAGAAACCTTAACTTGAAATTCCTGATCTTTGAGAGTTTCTAAATATGGCAGGGTTTGTGTATTTAGGTAAATGACTTTAAATATGAAAGTATTGAGAAGGTTTGCAAGTTTGGTTTTGTAGCTCGTGTGGTTAATATCTAATAGCAGCATTCTGGGCTGAATCTTCTTTACCTAAAACATGGGAAAATTAGTAAGCAGTGTTGCAGATTAACAAGGTATAGTAGAGGAAGACACTTTATCCTGATAAGTAGTATTTCAAATAGCTTTGAGTGCTTTTCAAGAAATCTTGTGGTGTTAATTTTGGTTAATACTGCAGTAGAGGATCACCAGGTGTGCTCACATGTCAGAGTAATTTCTGATGGACAGTCTGTGATCTTAAACGTGTAAACTTCACTGAAATGTGATGAGTATAAACCTCTGTAGGTGTGAGACTGTTTTGTAGACTCTGTGAACCCACA
The DNA here is from genome assembly GCA_013396655.1 of Campylorhamphus procurvoides. Lineage (NCBI taxonomy): Eukaryota > Metazoa > Chordata > Aves > Passeriformes > Dendrocolaptidae > Campylorhamphus > Campylorhamphus procurvoides. The sequence goes on from WBMV01007704.1 coordinate 838,616, forward strand.
GCATAAAGGAGAAAGTGCTGCATCTTTAACCTTTTAAGTTGCTCTATGCTGTAATTCTGTTTTTACTTTCCCCAGAGAGTCTTAACTCTGTGCTGCCTCATCTTTGGTGCTCATGGGAGTTTCTGTGGTGAAAGTGGTTCAGATTGAGGCTAAAGTGGCAAACCCACAAACCTTGGTTATTTTTGTGTTCATCTCTTGCCTAATGCACTTGTTGCAGCCCTCCTGTGGCACATCCTGACAGCTCTGTTCCCTGTGTGCATCTCTGCTAGGCTTTTAATAACATACCAGAACATAGCTTGATATTTTCTAAGGTGCTTTTCCTTAGAGATTGCAAACTGCAAGAGGAGCTTGGAGGGAACAGATGTTTGCTCTGTTCTAGTGGCACAGAGAAGTTTGATCATGAAAATCTCTTCAAATAACGTAGATACTTGTCTCCTAATTCTAAAAGGGAATACATTTGAGGTAAAATGACATTCAAGGGGCTGAAGTATTTCTAAAGGGGAAGCTGGCAAATGGAGCTGCCCAGTGGGTATATTTGCATTGACACAATACCTGCACTGCCAAAGATGTTTTCGGAAGTGGGACTTAGAGTGTATTTAGTAAGTGCAACATTATGTTTCTGAGGTGGGACTATTGAAAGATGCAGATGTATTTATGGGGGAAGGAAAAATGCACCTGGGTAATTACAGTTCAGTTTACCCAAGTGCTTAAGCAAAACACTGTGTGGCAACACAGTGTTTACTACACTTATTTCCTCACTGTTAACTCAGTGGGGATGCATTTACTTAGGATTGTCAGTAATCCTTTTAATGTCAGTAACAGTCCTCCATTTCTGGCGTTGCTGATGTTGTTTATCAATATGACAGGATGATGATAAGAGCTTTAGGAGAGCACCTTCATGGAGAAAGAAGTTTAGACCAAAGGACATCAGAGGTTTAGCTGCTGGATCAGCAGAGACTCTTCCTGCAAACTTCAGAGTTACAACCTCAATGTCTTCACCCTCTATGCAGCCAAAGAAGATGCAGATTGATGGTATTGGTTTTGTATTATTTTAAGCATGATGTGCTTTTTTGCCTGAGATTTACAGGGGAATCAATTTCAAATTACCTTTTTGCTGCATAAAAGCATCTGCCTTGTGCATGGTTGTACATTTAACACTGTGTTTAACCATAGGGTGCTTTATCATTTCAGGAAGGTCTGCTGGATGTGTGGTTTCCTTATTTCATCAGTGGAATAGCAAAATGAGAATTGCAGTTAGAAATCAGTGTAATTTAAACTAGAAAAAGAAAATGACATTTTAGCAGAAGTCATTTAATCATGTGGTGCATAATTTGTAATTAGCAGCAATTAAGTCCCACTTCTGAAATGCTGTAAAATGCATTCAAAAATTATGTCAGTGAACTCACTCAGGTGATTTTGAGATTATTAAAAATTGAGTAATATGTGCATTACCCCCTACAGTGGGCACTTAAATATTGATCATTCTTGAAATCACTGCTTCATTCATTGGTGTTCACTTAATGGTCTGCCTGTGTATGTGTGCACAGAAAGTGATATGAATTTTAAAAAGCAACAAAACAGTAAAAACAAACCCTAGAAACCCCATCTGGAAGTCGAAGTTGATCACCTGTCATGTGGGGGATCTTGTCTGTTTAAAAACAGTCTCTGTGGTACCATGAGAATAAATTTTGACTTGAATTTGTTTTACAAAAGACAATTAAAAAATATCTTTTATTGGAACAGACGGTAAGAACTGCAGCATAATCTGTCAGAGTTGTCTCAGGTTCTGAGAATTGTATTTATGAGCAAAGCTCAAAGAAGCAATCTTTGCATCTGATGGCTCTCTCTAAAATGTGAACTTTTCTGGTCACTAGCACAAAACGTTTCCCAGAATTCATGTGGAAAATTCCATAAGTTAAAATAAGTGAAGTATTTACCCTATAAAATCCCTTTCTTTTTGAGATATTAAATAAACACTTAAAAAATATATAAAGTAGTAAATAATTTATAGAACTACAATGTCTGTGTGCTGGTTGGCTTGCAGGTTTTTTTAAAACTCCTTTTGTTGGCCACTGAAAGTAGGAGTGGTTAATATACAAACTGTAAAACAAACTCTGCTTTCCTAACTTGTAACCTTAGGGCTGGGTGAGTACCATAGCTGTAATCACATTGCTGTGATGGTTTTGGGGTTTTTTTGGAAAACTAACATGCATGCTGTGTTCTGCATGTCTCCCCATGCTTCTTGGAATAGGCAGTGTATCAGGAACACAAAGATTGGATTCTGCTACAGTAAGGACCTACTCCTGTTAAAGCCTTCTCCTGGTGAGTAAAGCTGATAGGTCTGCCAGTAAAGCAGCTATTTATGCAATGAAAATCAGGTGTTTTATTACACTGATTTTACATACTTAGAAAACTGTTGAACTTTTCAGGCTAGATTTGTATTAAAAATCTAGAGCTTATTTCCTGCAATGGTGGCTGGGTATTTAAATACTTAGTTTTGTCGATATTGTAGCTTTTTGAAGGTTTTTAAACAGCCTCAAAAAGGGCTTGTGCTAAATAGCTTTGTAGAAAGTGTTGAAATCAAAATTTGGATGAAACGCAGCTCCTGAAGTGGGGAGGAGGGAAGAGAGCTGAACTGGGCATGTAAAGGGAAGGAGTTTAGTCTGTGACACTTCACTTCTGTGTATTGATCTTGCAGGGTCTTTGCTTGGTCAGTTATCCCACTAAAACATACTTTGGTGTTGAATGGTTACAGGGATAATTCCATAGTTTTCCAGTGCTTGGATCCTCTGTGCCAGTGTGATTGCTCAGACTGGCTAGCTGGAGTTAGGTAACTGCAGCCTAAATTGGGAGCAGTGCTGACAGTAGAAGGCAGCTTGATAACACATGTGTTGTGGCTGGGGAAAGATCCACAGTCCTGTCTTACTCCAGCATTTTGAATGTTTCTTCAGCAGCCTCGGCTGTGTTTTCTCATGAACAGTATTTCTCTCATTTTGCAAGCAAGTCAGGAAGCTACATTTTTGAATTTTTACTATAGTGGATTTAAAAAAATATAAAATAATTCAGTCAATCTTTCTCCCTAATTGGTATCTTTCATGGACTGTAAATTGTCTCTTCTTTCTTCTTACTGGTAGCACCCCTTGCAGCTCATGCGTGGGCTGCCTTTTCTTCACATTCTGAACATTTTTGCATCTTTGGGTTTGGTTCTAAAGAGTTCTTATGTATGTAATGCTGTGAAGGGAAACTCCTGCACAAGGAAAGCCAGACCATGTGGATATGTCAGTTCATCATCTCAGGGGCTGTCTTCAAGTGTTTTTAGTGCCAAGGAACCAAGGTTTCAGTCTTCCCCTCTCTTTCAGGATTTTCTGTAGTCAGGTGACTTGAGATAAAAATCTTGGAAGCAGAAATGTTTGACCTGGTGTACTTTACTCTGCATTGCAGGAGGCAGTAAAATTACATGCAACGTGGCATGGCAATATTTTGATGCATGACTGCTGCACTACTGACCTGTTTGTGAGAATCTTACAAGGAAATATTGTTAAAAACCTGCTAATGGTTGTTTTTTGTGTCTCTTTTCCTTTTTGTTTGTTTCTTGTTTGTTTTGTTGTTGTTTTTACAGTTTACCCACACTATTTCTACCGGTGATATGCAGCATTTTGAACATTTGGAACCTTAACCTGTTAATACTTGTTAAATGGACACTTTGAGATATTTTATTACAGAGTTTTTAATTAGCAAATAAATTCATGAGTACTATAGAGAAAATATTTTAGAATCTAAATGTTTCTTATATTTATGTGACTTCTCATTTATATAGTTACTTACTTTTTCTGTTTCTATTCAGTCTACAAATCAAATCATTGCTGATTTTTTTATTCTAATTTTAGTCTTTCCAACTGAATGTACTGTAATGCTTGTATGTATATGTCCCTATGAGCAATATAGGGTTTTTGTAAATTATGCAGTTACTGTAATTACCATTGTTTTTTAATAATGAAACTGAAGGTGAAAAGGATTTTAATACCTTTGTAAAAGTATCATGACACCGAGCAGTATATATTTTGTCTTTTTGGAGCTGTTGGATCTGAGAACAAGCCCAGCTGTTTTCAGGTGAGCAGATGCTGGTGCAGAAGGTGCGGTACACGAGTGTCCTTCTCCTCAGAGCTGTACCTTGCCACACAGAGGACCTGTCCAGTAGTGGCAATTTGTCTTTATTTAAAGTAGAACTTGTTTTAAGAGCTGGGAGGAACTCTGACACAGAGGAAAACACGTTCTATAAGTGATTGACTCACTCATAACACTCTCTGCTGTATTTGTAAAGTGACTCTTCACAGTGACTGAAAACAAGCCATAAACCAAGAACTGTTTGTACTTTTTCTTTTCCTTAACTGAGGAAGACAGACTTCATAATGATTCCTGGTCGTAAGCCACAGGCCACAGAGAGGTGGGGGGTTTTTGTCCTAATCTTTTTGATTGAAAACACTTGTGTAAAGATGCAGGTGGGACTAGTTTTAATGGACCAATCTTAAGGCACTGCAGCCTCCTGTCAAATGGGTAGGGAAAGATGAAGGTACCATGGGCTGAACATTAAAGCAGTGCATCTTCTAATAAAGGCCTTACTTTTCTTATGTAAGTCATCCTATGTGTTTTGTAAACTTGTTCTAAAGAGTTGTCTGGACTTTACTTTTGATGGGTGTAGCCATTTTGGACTGTATGAGTAGAAAATGTATCTGATACTTGTAAATGGCATATTAAAAAGCCAGCAAGAATCTGTTCAGATGGTGCATTATTTATTATGCAACTATATATATAGCATGTCCTTTTTTCTTATTTTGTTTTCCACTTTTAACTTGCTTGTAAAACTGAAATTCATTGTTACTGTTCTGTTTTTTTCTATTAATCTTTTGTGTATTTTCAGATTATGTAACAATATGTACAGTCTACTTTTGAACTATTTTTATCACAGTATTATTTATTGCTTTCTTTCAATAAAGTACTGATGCATTTTCCACTGCCAATAAAACACTATGGAAAAGCTGAGATCTAATTGTGTGCAGGCAGAAACTTTTGCAGTGAGTGGATATTGTCAATAAAGCATCTTCATGATTGTTTGCTGCCCTGTAGATCTTGTTACAAATGATGACCTTTCTCCAGTAGGAAAAAAAAACCCCTCCATTAGAGGTGACATTTTCTTTGGAATTGTTCAAGTTCACATGCATTAATCAGTTTTGGAAAACCAGTTTTCCGAAGAAAACTGCTTTATTGCCTCCTTCTCCTTGTAGTGACAGCTTTGATTTGCTTTTAAAAATGGTAACAAAAGCTACCACACAATTCAGTGTATTCTGGTCCATGTGATGAAGATTGGAGTGCTGTTCTAGATGGCAGCAGCAGTTGCTTTGTTAATAAAATGAGATTATGACCATAGTGATACCTGGAGAGAAACACAGGAGTTGAGGGAACCAAGAAAAACTGGGTCACAATAGGGCTGTTTCTGTCCATTTTAATACATTTGTAAACCATTTCTCTTGTACAAGAGAAGACAGAAAGATAAAGCTACAGAATAATGGAAGCAGTAGTGAAGCATATTCCATCATGTCCTCTGGATGGAGAGCAGGAATGCCTGGAATGGAGAAATACTGTCATTGATGCTCTAAGTGTTGTTCAATAATGCATCTCTGTTTGTCTCGCTTGTCTGTATGAGTTGCTATCTGTTCATTTTGCAGGCTCTTTTATACTTTCAGAGAATCTATCTTTCTAGAAAAAGCTAAAATGGAACTGCAGAAGGTGGTCCTGACTCACTGTTCAGCTGAACTTCACTGTTTAGAGAAAAATTGCATAGCTGTTGCTGGTCACTGATGTGATAGTGGGTGTTCAAAGTCATGTATTGTTGCTTCTCAAAAGTGAAACCAATGCGGGATAGACTTGTAAAATGTGAAAAGAAAATGCATTTATTATTTTAAGGCTGTAAAACCTTAACTGTTATGGAACAATGGAACTGACATGAGAGCTAGAATAAATGAGTGAAATGGCAAAAGCTTTCATGAACTGGCACAACTGTGTGGTGACTTCCTTCTGAGTTACACAGCAAACCTGTCGTGGAGAAAACAAGGAAAACATTCATTTTAATAACACACACACCCCCCCGCCCACTAAAAAACACTGTGGAAAAGGCACATGGGTATGTTACACTAACCTTTAAATGATGCTGGATCAAATACTGCTTTTTGTAAAATTAGAGGCTTTGGTTGGAAAAAGTGCTATAAAAATTAAAAGTATACATTCTGTGTGCACTGAGGAGATGGCAGAATTACCTGAGTGAACCTCAAACTTGCAATTTTTTGGTGTTTAGAGGACAGGGAAGCTCGAAGCAGATGTCTTGACTTGCTCCCTTCAAACTGATGTAGAATCAAAGGCCAAGAAGCTGCTTGAGCAGTGCCTTTTGGACAGCAGTGACTCACAGTGCCAACATTTGCAGAAAGGTGAAGTAGAATAAATTCAAAGCAGAATTTATCTTCCTGGAGCTTGGTAAACTAAAGATTGTGAGGGAAGGGCAGCAAGATAAATTTTCAGATAAAAATTGACACCAAGTTATGTTTGGGAGTGGTATTTTTTTCAAGGAACTAAAGAGTTACTTTGGCTTTGAAGGAAAATTCTTCCTTTTTCATTGTCGCGGTTGTAGATTTGGTACACTGCTTAAAGTCAAGTTATTCTAAATTTAATTAATTTCACTTTTTGTTAATAAGGTTTTTGAGGGGAAAAAGGCAATTGCAGTTAACTTAGGTAGCAGTGCCTTGTGGTTTTATATGGGATGTTGAAACGGATAAAAAAATATATGTGTGGTTGGTGTTCCTACCTGTACATGGAGGGCCAGGGGAAGACTCCAAAGGGCACAGGTTGGAGCCAGAAGCAATGCCCAAAGATTCAGTCTCTGACCTGTGCTCTCCTCCAGCAGACAGCTTTTTGAGGGTAAATTTAGCCCAGTTTTTAAAATATGCTGTATTCAGTTTATAGGGTAAGTTGCACTGTATTTAATCCAGAAAAAAGTAATTGAGACAGTTTATTCTGTGAACTGGCTGCATTTGGAAATAAGTCACATTCCTGTTCACCTGGACTTTTTTTCCATTACCCTTTATTAGAGTTTGAGTTTTTATGTTCTGTTTTTCACTGGAAATGTCATTCCTTGGAGTCTCCCCTCCTCCAAGAGACACGGTGGGCAGACAATTCTTCCTACTGCAGTGCTAAGGCTACATTTTTAAACCCTGCCTTGCTTTCCTTTTGGCATCTGTTCACGTTAAATCCCTTGGGAACAGTCAGACTGCTGATAAAAGTGATGGAAACTGGAAACCCTCGGGGACAGGGCAGTTGTGGTGTCCAAAACACGATGGGGCAAAAGTAAGTATTGAACAAACAAACAAACCACAAGAGCAACAACAACAACAAAACCCAACAACAACAAAACCCCCCAAAAAACAGCCGGGGGGGAGGGAAGGAAGAGGGTAAAATGCTAAAAAAAAGGGAAGGAAAAAGGAGAAAAAAGAGGAAGGAAAAAATAGGAGAAAAAGGGGAGGGGGAGGAAGGTGAAAAAGGTGGGGGAAAAAGGAAGGAGAAAGAAAAAAACGGAAAAAGAGGTAGGGAAAAATATATAAACGAGAAAGGAAAAAAGAGGTAGGGAGAAAATATAAAAAAGGAAGAAAAAAAGAGGTAAAAAAAGAGGAAGGAAGACAGAAAAAAGGTAGGGAAAAAGAAAAAAATATAAAAGAGGAAGGAAAAAAGAGATTAAAAAAGCGGGGGACGAGAACAAGCTGGGAAAACTGTTCAAAGCTGCCCCTGTGGCCATTTTAAAACTCCTGATGATGCAGTTTTGGGATACTGGCTGGGCAGCGGGTTCTTCCCAGCTAAAGAAACGGGAAGGAGCCGCTCCTCGGACACATCCCTCCATCCCTGCCCGGGGCAGTGTTCCTCATCCCATCCCTCCATCCATCCCTGCCTGGGGCAGTGTTCCCCATCCCATCCCATCCCATCCCATCCCTCCATCCATCCCTGCCCGCGGCAGCGTTCCTCCTCCCATCCCTCCATCCCTGCCCGGG